>JAUKPT010003204.1:0-12312 GCA_032273505.1 Nanomia bijuga
AACCTACACGCTGTCCTTTTGTTATTGTTTTTATCTTTAAAGAATATCAATGCTTTGTCTTCAAACGTCAAAGGTTATGCCTTTTTCTCAGAAAATTGAAGTATTTCATAGTCTGTTTTGATGGTTACGCCTTTTTGTCAGAAATCAGGAAACGGAGAAGCGTAAAGTTGGTTACGCCGTTTGTCAGAAAACAGCGTTGATGACATTCAGTGTATGCCACATACGCCTTTTTATGAGAAAAAACTAAAAATGAGTTGTGGAATATGCCTTTGTTTCATTTTTTAAATCAGGAAATACATACAAAAGATCATACTTTTTTCCATTTTCAAGTCCCTTGAATCTAATTAAGTCTAACGGTACCAAAAACTCATTTTTTCAAAATTGTGGGTTACGCCTTTTTGTTAGACTTGCCCTTAGCCTAGCACAGAAAGAGGAAATTCAATGAAGACTTAATTTACAGAAAAATTTAGACTTGGAAAGTTGGGCATGGTTTTTCAATTTAGTTAAACAATTAGAAATGTATCTTTTTGTATGTTTTTTTTAAACACGCATAGAGTTAAGTCAACAGAAGTTGTTAATCGCCCATCTCTCCACAATAATATGTATCTTTGTTTGACTTTATTGCCTGGCAAGCTATGTCAACATAACGATGTGTTATCTGTTACTGGGATATAACAACGTCTTTAAAAGCAGCTTTCTTTGTTTATTCAGAGGTATGTTTATTCAACTAACGTTTTTTTAAGATTTAACTATGTGTTATCTGTTACTGAGATGCAACACGATTTTAAATGCAGCTATAGTTGTTTGTTCAAGAGGCATGCTCATTCAACTAAAGTTTGTTTAAGATCTAACTTTTGTTTAAAAGAATAAGTTCACAATTTTTGCCAGTTTCTAGCTCAACTTAAGTTGATAATTGTAATATTTTACCATAAATAAGATTCTTAATGAACAAAAGGAAAATCATTACCCAGGACTCGTGTACACTTAATCAATTACTAATAAATACTGTTATCCAAAATACAAGGTTACATATATTAAGGTCATCTTGATGTAACATGAGAACTAATCTAATAAAAAGGTCGATATCGAGAGTTTAACACTATTTTACATTGCTGTTTATACAATTTATAGAAAATCTATACAACACATGTTCCAAGATATGTCCCCAAAAAATCTACTTAAATACCACGAGGTATCCAAGCCTTCTGACTCCCACCATGATTCTGCAAGGAAGAATCTTCACCCATGGACAAGATATTTATAAAAATTATGTCATCAAGAATCTTATTGGTTCAGTGAAAAATGATATCATCATTTTTGACTTAAAGAAATAATCAAATTATGAAAAATGAACCAATCAGAATCTTGATGATGTAATATTTAACCAATCAATAGTATGAATTAGACGAAGTTTTGAGATGATCCCTTACGGTCATGGAGGTTTGGGTCTGTAAGTATAATTAAAACGGACAATTATTTCGGAAGTTAAAGAGTGGAATGCACTCTACCCGAAAATAGCTCAAAATACAGCAAAATAAACTAAAAAAAACAGTGGTAGTCGGTTGCACATTCGACTAAATATTGTTATGTACATTGACAACAAGGCTTCAGCATATCTTTGTATAAACCCTTTTGCAGCATTTTGAACTGTCAGTGTTTTGGTATCTGGGCTGTTCTTTTCACATAGAGATTCATGTAGAGTTCATAGACAGTCGGAAACAACAATTAAAAACACACATTCCTCTTTTGTTTTATTGTTGTTAATGGCCATTTCGTTAAAGCTTTGTAGTAAAACAACAAGCGTTTGTTTAACTTCTCACATATAAACAAACAAGGCCCTATCAAACTAAAAGAATATTAAATTCATCTAGTGTGACAACGGATATGTTCCGTTGACGCACTTAGTAAAGTTGATATGATGAATCCATATAATTTGATCAATATCCTAGTGTGACAGGGTCTATTTTCACGATAAATGTATTCGGATACAAGGAAATATGCTTCTAGATAATTAACTATTATTATCATTTCATTGGAATTTTTTCTTTATTCGATACTTTACGGTGTATTTTCTTCGAAACAAAGATACCAATTATTGTGGAGAGATGGGCAATTAACAACTTCTATTGACTTAACTTTCTGAGTGTTAAAAAAACATACAAAAAGATACATTCTTAATTGCCTAAACAAATTGGAAAACCATGCCCAACTTTTCAATTCTTAAATTTTCTGTAAATTAAGCTTAAGTCTAGAAGGAAAAAAAAGATTAGAATCGAATTTCTTCTTTCTGTACTAGGCCAAGGGCAAGTCCTCCAACACTTCATTAAATGCGAACTGACCAAAGTCCTCTCATATGACGAAAAAAAGTAAACTGAATATTCAAAACTTTTTATTAACACTAAGAAGTTCCATTAACTTGATGATTTTTTTTCTTTATTCAATACTTTAATGTGTTTTTTCTTCAAAACATTAAATTCACTCAAACCTTGATGTTTCTGAACATGTCGATGTTTCACGATTTTATTTCATCTAAAATAATCAAATCGATGTTTTCCGATCTAATTTCATCGCAATTCATCACACATTTAGATGTCTCTGAAAATGTTGATGATTTACGATCTTTATTTAATCACAAATAATAAAATCAATGTTTCACGATCTTCTTTACATCGTAATTTAGATGTCACTGAAAATTTTAATGATTTACGATTTTTATTGATCGTAAATAATCAAGTCGATGTTTTACATTGTTCCTTAATCAGAATATTGGTCTTTTACGTTTTTTTTGTTTTTTTTACTTCCATCGTAAAATCGTTGATATCATTTCCGATGTATTCAAACTTACTAGTTTCAAGTATTAAATCAAATTACTGAAAAAGATATTATTCTCTTTTATGGACTAATCAGAATCATTTCTTTTTCCAAAAATAGTCTACTATTCCACTTAATATGGGACTCATCAAAATATTTGAGATACAAAACAATTGCTAGTAGATCATTTGAAATAAAAACACTGTATAAGAGCCTTGGTTTATTGAAAGTTTTTTTTTGAACTCATGTCATCACAATCGTTTAATCTCATGGTCATAATAAACAGACCAATTAAATAAACCCTCATACTGTTACTTTCAGATCCTTGCAGGATAGAAAGATAGTGCTTATTATCAAGCCGAGGGTTATTTTTGCAAAAAAGTTCAAATAGAAAGCAAGAAAAAAGTCATCAAGCCTGTGTAAGCAAAGGAGATAAGCAAAGAAATACTGCGAATTTTAATGTATAAAACTTCTTACGTTATAAATCCAAAACTAGAGATTTCAATAAACATAAAAAATTTAAATAGATGACAAAATATACCTTTTTCAAACAAAGCATAAAATATTAGTACAAATATATATTGAAATAAAATGATTATAATTATAAACAAAGCAAATTCATTAAAAAAAATTATATCGTCACAAATCCATATGTAATCGCAAGATAATTACTATCTTGGCCAATAATAGTCACTTCCATTAAATGTACTGTTAATTGAGTTATGCGCTGCTGAACTTGAATGAAAAAGTGTATCTCTTTGTCTCGATGCATTATACCAATCTTTTGTCACAGCACCAAAACTGGTTTGAGGATCATTTCTTTGCATGCTGATTATTGGAGTACTCCAGGAACTATACCCAGGTACTGTTATTGAATTAGCATATGGTAGTTGTGCAGCAGTAGTTCCTCTGACTAAATTAGCTACACCACTTGTCAGACCACTTAAATGGCTCAATGTGTCAACTCTCCCATGGACACCACGCCCGATTCCTCTTATATTTCCAACTCCTAAAAACGGAGTTTGCCATTTACTTTTCTTCGCCTCTAACTTAGCAGCAACTTTTAAGGCATGTTTTTTTCCTTTAAAATGTTGAATTGCCATCATTGATGAATTAAATTGTAAATTACAATCATTGCAAGCAAGATTTTGATCTGAATCTCCAGGTTTACTTTTCTTGCTTGCAGGTTCAATTCCTTCTTTTTCTCTTATATTCGAATGAACATCTAATACACGTTTAACTGACTCTTTATTTTGCATATCATGTTTTATCTTCTTACCACGGTGAAACTTACCACCAAGGTGTAGTATAGCGCGATGAACAGTCTTCATCTTTAATTGACAAATGTCACACCAAAAGACAAAGTTTTTACCAGCGCCATCACTGATGGGTTTATTTGTGTATTCAGATATCAATGTTTCTGGACCATAGATATAACTTTCTACCTCAACAACCATGTTTGTAAATCTAAACTTGAACCATAAAAAAAGTTAAATATGATATATGAAAGCATAAAAGGCAATATTTCAACAATATTGCATTATGCAACTTGAATTATGCTGAATGAAGTTATGGAAGATAAATGTCAAATGTCAAGCTATCTGATAAGACAATAAAAAAACAATCAAGAAACAATTTGGACCAAAGAACAATCCTGATCTCAGCATAGATTAAAGAAAGATAAATGTATCCAAAATATATTCAAAATCTCATTTCATTACCAAATAAAACATAATAAATAAGATGATCAACGTTTAAGTAAGTTGCTACATCTTAAAATATGTGTAACCATAAGTCATGAAAACAACAGAAGTATCAACATTCTTGTCTATTTGTAGAACAACAGATTAGCATGCATAAATAAAAACGTTCAAAGAAAAAATTACAATTGTTTTAAAGAGGAAATGAATTATTGATTCATCTTAATCTAATCTCTTAAATCAATGTTCAGACAAAAGGATGGAGAGGTTTACAAAGAATGCTTTCGGGACTTCTTAGAGAAAATGGGTGTTTTGTTATCTAACATAAATTCATTTTAATGACATGTTACTGATGTTCATATAAATACACAGATAAAGTCACCTTTAGGTTGTTCTAAAACAAGGTTGATATTGATTATATAAATTTTAGCATGTAGTTGTTATTATACAAATTGTTGATCCCACATCTTTTTAAATTTAGTACAGGAAATGAATAGAAAGGAAAGTGTCTTAAATATTTCTTACAGAATTCAGACATTCTTTACAAGAAAGTAAACAGATAGATGCGAGAAATCTTGACAAGGACTGCATATTTGTCTGCTTCCTAAAGAATCTATAATTTCACTATCAATCTTTGAGCAATTTCATAAAATTCATAAAAAGTTAGACTGAACAAGCATTTTTTTTTAGCTTTTAGTTAGTACCAACTTTAAACAAAAATTCTATAAAAATAAACAAAAACATTGTTGGAAATAAGACTACAAGCTAAAGATTAAAACTGTCTTGAATTGTCATTGACCAATTTCCAATTTCATTTCCAATCAGACAATACTTGTCAAAATAGTAGCTAGTTCATGATACTTAGACAAAACTTGGAGAAAGGATCTTGAATTGCATAGCTTTTACATTTTTCAACTGAAGATTCAAAACATTACATCAGCTTCGACCAGCTCTACTAGGTAATTCAAAGGCATGCATCAAAGATGAAAATGTTTGTTTCACAGAAAAATGAAACCAATACATGAAAACTACAAGAGAAAACTGCATATTTTAGTTGACTATATGAAAACAATTTAAAAAGTTTACAATTCAAATAAAATCTTCATGTACTGGTTACTCTTGAGTAAAATCCTGGAACAGTGTCAACAGTGAAAGAAACAAAATTTTAGTTACAAGATAATTACATAACAAATGCATTAGAGCTTATAAAAACACCAAACATCCATTCTTATTTCACCCCTTTGAGTAACCAGTCTTTAGGATTTATAAATTCATTAAACTATTAAATGAAAATAATATAAACAATATGTGTGCCTCGATTAACAATAAAAATGTACAACTAAAAATACAACAAAACTGGATATACTGAACAAAAAACTGTGCCACTGTAAAACACATTCATTATATTTGTTGTCTTGAACACATACTAAATAAAAAGTAGAACACTAATGAAAAACTACCCGACAAAAATGTCCTTGAGAAGACAAGAACAACATCTTCACAATTGAAGTTGCTGTAGAATAAAAACAAATATCAAACCACGTGAAGTATTTATAGGTAAATAAAAATGTTAGGCAAATTACTATTCGAAAAAAAGTATTCATAATATCAGTTAAAGGTTAACTATTTACAAATTACTTTATGAATAATTTAAGTAAAATAATTTAGCAATATGTAATTGTGTAATTAATGAATAAAAATTAGTTTGTTTTAAGGTAACATGGAAGTTCTGAGGACAATTTTAGATTGTGATTGAAAAAATCTCAAAAATAGAAATGTGAAGTTAGATTCTCAAAATCTCCAGAGGAAGAATAAATTGCAACATCCATTACCTTTAAATCCTTCAACAAAGAAACAATAATAGAAGCAAATTAGTAACAAACTAAAAAACCTATAGATAAGAAAAATCTATGTTAGTTCGAAAAATTGCTGTATCATCTAAAAACAAATAATAAATCCTATGATGAGGTTTATAGTTTGTGCATATTTAATTAATTCGTTAGGCAGAAGAAGAGGAACACTAACTTTTCGGCTCAACTATCTTTTTGATATAATAGTTCTTTTTAAAAACATCATGTCTTGAAGTCTTTAGAAAGAGTAAAATCTGAAGGCATTCTTAGAAATGGGTACATTATACGAATAGAGCATGGAATCTCACAACATGCATCAGACATCATTAACATTTCTAAATTGTAAAATCCTAAATAAAAAAATGTACTTCAGTTATGTAAATATATGTACATTCACAAAGCTTTGGAAAACAAGTTTTTATTTGTCAAATATATTGTTAACAACAATCTATACAATTATGTATCAACAATGATGGACTGTTTACTACCGCCATTGACTCCTATTGGTGTAACCTGCACTCCCAAAATTGAATCTATTGTCCATTGGCCTAGACAAATTTGATAAATTATAACTTTCAGAAGAAAAGTCATCAGTCAACAAGTCTCTTTGTGGGACTTCAGACTTCAAAGGTAACAATGGCGTACGATGATCATTACGAAAATCAAAACGTTCTATAGGAGGATAACCAACTGATGATGAGAAATTATTTTTCAGTCCATAATCTTGATCATTTCGAAAAGCATCAAGCTGCATGTTATTTGATGCACCAGTATATGAATTATTATAATTGTTACCATAAAGTCTATTCATTGCTTGCATAAGTTCGCCTGTGGTAGATACTCTTTTAGAACTACTATTCATGCCATAATCTTGATTCAGGAAATCATTTCTTTTAGAACTGCTATTCATACCATAATCTTGATTCAGGAAATCATTTCTTCCACCATCTCGCCCCATACCTACACCAGTACTTTTACCATTACCTCTTGTACTACCTAAACCAGCACCTCTTAGAATACTTCTGTGACCACCCCTCATACCACCTAACCCAGAAACACTGCCATCACCTCTTGTACCTCCTCTTGTACCTCCTCTTGTACCTCCTCTTGTACCTCCTCTTGTACCTCCTCTTGTACCTCCTCTTGGACCTCCTCTTGGACCTCCTCTTGGACCTCCTCTTGGACCTCCTCTTGAACCACCCATACCAGTTCCTCTTGCACTGCCCAAACCAGCTCCTTTTGGACCACCCACACCAGCTACTCTATTATTGCCTCTCATTCCTCCTCTTGTACCCCCTCTTATACCTCCTCTACTAACAACTCTTGTACCCCCTCTTCCTCCTCTAGAATCAGAATTAACCCTATTTGCCATAGGCCTTGGTTCTTGCCACTTTTTAAGTATTGCTGTTTTTTGAGCTTCCATTTTATGAGCAATAACGTTTGCATGTTTTTTGCCTTTGAAATGTTGTATAGCCATAACAGCATTGTTAAATTCCAGAAAACAATCCTCGCATTTTAAGTTTTGATCTGCTGTTGCATCAGAAGGTTTTTGCTTTTTTGCTGCAATGTCATCTTCTGCATTATTATTATTTGACTGCAATTTTCGTTTAATAACACTACTTTCATTCGTGGCTTTTATTTCAGTGTCTCTAGCCACTACCTTTTTTCTGTGGGGCTTTCCTCCAACATGTTGAATGGCTGTATGAGCAGTTCTCAATTTCACCTGACAAGTTACACACCAAAATTCAGGACCATATGTTTCTTCAGCATTTTCATCCACAGGTCGATTGGTATGTTCAGATATGACTGTATCTGGACTGTAAGCATGACCAGAATCAGTAATTATTTCAACAACCATGATTTGTAAAATAATCTAAAAATAGAGTTTGTTTAGAATAGAAAATTAGTAGTAAAGTAGTAAAGATTACAAAATACTTAAAAGTAGTAAAGATTACAAAATACTTTTTGATGTCAAGCATGCAGGAAGTCTTGAATGAATGTTTATGATGCAAAGTTGAAATGATTCTTCAGAAGGTAAATTTCATTCTGAAGATATAACTTCTTCTGCTTAGATCAACAGCTATCATCCATTTATATAAAAAAAAATTTAATTTTTAAACTTAACAAGCTCACCTTTAGTGGACCCACTGATATGCAAACAATTATTCATTTGATTAATCTTAACTATCATGTAAAAATGATTGATATCTGACAGACTTGTAGATCAGACTATCTAGAAAGAAGAAAGTAACAACATAAAAATCAGACATACAGGCCAGGCCCCCTTGTTTGGCACCAAATTTCAGCACTTAAGAAGTAGAAGTAGAAGTAGAACCAGAAGCACAATTTGAATATATTTCAAATTTGGCAAACAACTAGTTCAGACCATCCTTAGTCCAGAAATGGCAGTTTTTATGAGATGTTTTTATGAAATGTTGGCCTTTCCGTTCCTTAACATTCAGTTCCCTTTAACTCAAGAACCAGACATGTGGTTTTCAATAAAAAATACAGAGCATTTAGATAAACAATTTTAATTATAAAAACATGCACATTAATAAACTATTCTACATTAACGGACTATTCTACAAAATGCAGAAAAACACATTTTGTGATTTTGCATACCAGTAGTTCAGAACATCCCAAGTCAGATGAAAAAATATAAAAATGCCTTACAGCAAAGAGAACATGTAAAATTTAATTTTTTTCTAAATTTGGCTCTTATCAGTCTCATAACTCATGAACCAGATTTTTGCTGAAAGATGAAGGACATTTTGCTGAACAAATTTTCTGTAAAATATGAAATAAACACAGACACACCAAGGCATGGACACACACATGCACAAACAAACAAAATTTATAAGACCATATTCTGAAGTGCAGAAGTCAAAAAGGCAGCATTGTTAAACCAACACCATCAATATGCAACAACGTTTTTATATTAATCAATAAAAGTGCATGTATGAAGTTCTATACCAACACTATTATATTATATTATAGTTTTAAGTGTGTTATTCGTCATCTTTTGCACCTTAATTTACACCCAATAAATTTGCAGTCAAACAAATGAATTCTTGAGGTGTTATGGCACATCAATATGTAAAATGCAATGTGTGTGCATTGCCCTATCCAGAGATAACAGAGGTCAAAATAAAGTGGAATGTTGAAATAAATTTGAAATGTTAAGCACAGTTAAGCACAATTACATCATATAGATATGCAAACAAAAAAATTAAAAATGCCTCATGAAATCCATACCATACTGCATATAACTATAATTAAGAAAAAAAAATCAAATTTACATGGAATTTTGGTCAACTATGGAATATATACACACCCGATGCAGTCCTTTTGGACCAAATACATTCTCATTCACTTGCACTTAAACTTTCCATAAAACCTCATTAAATTCCATTTTCAAGCAATCATCACATGTATTTCATCTATTGTGAATTAGGTCCTCACATCCAAATGCCAAAATTTTCTGCATTGCTTTGTTTTTTTATTTTTATTTGTACAGACTTTATAAAGTTAAATTTCAATCAAAACTATACAAATTATTTCTTCGTTCAAACAAAATAAAATCCACGGAAAATTACAGAAGCGTTGTAGTACAGAGAAAGAGTATCTACTCTAAACTATTTCCTTATCCTATACAGGCCTATAAGAAGTCAGTCATCCTATTTTCAAAAATGTTTTGAATAATACTTAATGTTGGCATGAATAGTTTGATGTAGAATGCAGAATATATTTTAGGTCCTCCACCAGAAGCATCTGTCTAACTGTCTATGTTGGAAAATTCGGAAATAATTTTTTCTGAAAAAAAATAAAAATAAAACATCTCACACCCTTTTTTCACCAGCAGAATTTTAGACAAAATTTAAGTATTGAATTGCAACTTGGAGTCATTTATCAAAAGCATATCCAACATTTTCAGACTGTTTCCAGAATGTATGTAGTCACTTCTTTTATAAGGTAATGGATAACAAAATAAGGTATTTAAGCTAATAAGAGATTTCTGGATAAGTGTTGCTTTTACCTTAATATTAGAAAAGGTGTTACTCACTCCCTTAGATAAATGTTTGAATTGATTTGATAGACGGAAATGATACCATCATGATACCATCTTAACTTCCTAAACTATTGAAATTACCTTCCAAGACAATTCAATGCCAAAAAAAACACAATTTTGAAAAAAAAAACTTACTCCCCCAACTGAGAAAACAAAGAAAACATTATTTATCTTTCATTAAATTAATTATACAATTTTAAATTAAGAATACATTAAATCGACTTTAAGTCTAAGACAAAATACTTAAACAGGTATATAAAAACATGAAACAAAAAAAATTAAAAAATGAATACCATAAGTTAAATTGTTATTATAAATATCTGAAGATTTTCAACAGGGAATTTTCTTTTTTCATATCAACAATAATTTGATAGCTACTGGAGCCACTAGTAATTATGTATTGACAAGCATCTACACACATTTCTTTCGTCAACAGTATCGTAAAAGAAGTTGGCAGTTTCCCAGAAGAAGTCAGTATCCATAAGTCATCTGACTGCTATATGAAGAAGTCAACAATATCCCAGGAAGGTCAACATTATTCTGAAAAAAATTAATGGCCTCAATAAAAACATAAAAACATAAACTTAAGTCTACAGAAAGGTTTCAAAATTGATATCCCTTAATAACCTTTCTTCAAAAATATTTTCATACTTTTTGAGGAGTTTCGATTACAAAGATATTTGATAAAATCTTCTCTGTTGACTCATGCCAAAATTTCCTCAGTTATCCAACTTCTTGTGGTCTATATGAAAAAGTTTTAACAACTTTAAAATTTTGGCTGATTATTGTCTAATTAGCCAAAATTGTCCTCAATGAGCTCATTTCTAATAGTCTAAATGCAAAATTGTCTATAGAAACCCAAAAAGTAGATGTTTTCCGGTTTTAAAATCCTTAATTAGCCTAATAAGCAAACTTCTTATGGTGCAAATAAATGCATTATGTAGTAGTGTTACTGCTGTATCATTTAACAAAGATATAATAATTTTTTCGTTTATGTTCTGTTTCACCACAAGTTTTAGAATTTGATGTAATTACGGCAAATAAATAGATCTTTTATTCAACTTAATATAACTCTATTGTAAACTAAACTTTTTGTAACATATAACTATTAAAATATTATAAATATAGGGCATAGCCACCTAATTATAATATAATTAAAATTTAAACAATTTAATTGTATTCTGATGTAACATAACCTTATCGACAATAATATAGTCTATATTATATAATTTTGGTCAGAAGGTTATGTTGAAGGTTATTTGCTCAATTTGCATGGTAACTTATATATTTTTGGAATCCTTGTGTTAAGGCAATTAGGATCATGCTTTTAACAATCTGTTTCAAGAGTTTTTGAATGCGTATTGAAATGGACGTGGAAAACGTAACTCCAACCACAGGCAATACTACCTATGCAAATGCTACTGCTGCTCCTGTTAAGAAAAATTAACATTGGATCGATATTCGCAATAATTTAAATTTTCATGAAGCGCCGGATTTCACTGTATTTACCACAGCTGTCAGAAAAAAAATTTCAAATCATTTTAAAATTAACAGGCAATATGGCAGGTGTTTTTAAATTAATTTCAAGTGGACCTCCCACTTTAAATTATGTTACATTCAAGAGGAAGAATAAGGACACTGGGGTTGACAAAGACGTCCAGATTCCCCTTACAACGTCGGGTCCTGGTCAGCCTGGCCAACGATCACGTGATGAGGAAGGATGACCTTCTCATCACCATTGTAAAGGCTGATGTGAAGTCAGCCTCTTATATTGAGGGTCGGTATGGGGAACTGGTGGTGCCAACCATGGCCCACTATATTTTACACGGCCCCACAAGGCGCTTTTGCGCGGCAAAATTTAGAAGGCATTACCGTACGACTA
>JAUKPT010003205.1:0-12310 GCA_032273505.1 Nanomia bijuga
GATGAGTGTGCTTCTTTCGGGTGTCTGCTTGGGTAGTCTGAGATATTGTCTGTTCCTATTACGTGTTGTAGATCGAACGAGTAACCTTGTAGCCGCAACGTCATTCTTTCGATTCTGAGTGGTACTGTTGAGTTTGGATTGTTGAGTAGTTTGACGATAGGTTTGTGATCACTGAGTAGCTTGAACTCGTGTCCATATAAATACAGTTTGTTGTGTTCGCAGGCGTATACGATGGCCAGACACTCTCTTTCGATTTGGGAGTATCTTTGTTCAGTTTCAGACAAAGAGCGAGATGTGTAGGAGATCAATCTATGGTCCTGTTTATTGGGTGTGTTTTGTATTATGACTGCTGAAATTCCTACTGGGCTGGCATCGGTGTAAACAGTCGTTTGTTTGGAAGGATTGAAATATGATAGACAGGAATCCGAAGTTAGGCTGTGTCGTAGTTTGTCGAAAGCTTCTTGGCAGGTATCTGACCATGACCAAGTAGTGTCTTTGTGTAAGAGTTGTCGGAGGGGATACGTGGTGGTGCTGTATTGAGGTATGAAGCGTTTAAAATAGTTCATGAGTCCTAAAAAGCTTTGGAGGGCTTTTGTGTCTTCAGGTGCTGGCATGTTTTTTAACTCATCGAGTTTGTCAGGGTCTGGATGCATTCCCTCTTCGGAGAAAACGAAGCCAAAGAATTTGAGTTTTGTGAGACTAAATTTACATTTTTGAAGATTTAGCGTGATTCCCCTTTCTTCCAAACGGCATAGTAGGTTAAGCAGAGCGGCATCGTGTTCTTCCTGTGATTCTCCGTGTACGATTATGTCATCGACTAAATTCATGGTTCCTTTGATATCTTTAATTGTTTCGTATAGTGCGTGCTGGAGTTCTTCTTGTGCTGAATTAACACCGAAATTGAGCCTCGTAAATCGTTTCAGACCGCTCTCGGTTTGAAAAGTTGTAATATATTTTGAGTCGTCAGTGAGCTCTAACTGATGGAACGCACTCATTAAGTCCAATTTAGAGAAGATTTTCGAACCTTTCAGTTTATATCTTAAGTCGTCGAGAGTTGGTGTTGGGTATCTCGTGCGATCTATTGCTGTGTTTGGGCCTCTCATGTCGATACATATGCGTATTTGATCGTTTCCTTTGGGTACAACGACCATCGGGCTTATCCAAGGTGTTGGTTCATTCTCGACAGTTTCTATGATTCCAGCGTCCTCTAGTTTGTGTAATTCCTTTCTCACTTTCTCTCTTATTGCGAAAGGTAGACGGCGTTCTCTTTGTGCAATAGGTGATACCTGTTTGTTTATTTTGATCTTAACTTTGTAATTATTAAGCTTCCCGATTTTTCCACTGAATACTGTGTGTTGAAAACGGTTTATTGTTTGATGTATTTGTGAATTCTCTTTTTTTTTAATGTTGTTCTCCGTCGTTGTGCTGATATTTGCCACGTGGTTTATTGAAAGCAAATCAAGAGCGATAGCAGATGTCCCGGATAAAAGATTTTTGTGATGTGTATCGATCACATGAAATGTAGTGTTAATTATTTTTCTTTTACTCTCAACAAATAAAACGACTTCTCCTTTTGTTCTAAGGTTGGGTTTATCGTTACCATAGGTAACCAGTTGTACGTTTGACTTCTTCAGCTTTAAGGGATATTTTAGTTGATTGTTAATTTTCTCGAATGTTCTTTCGTTCAAAACGTTGATCGAAGCACCTGAATCGATCAAAACTTCAACAGGAGTTTTCTCGATTTTGACGTGGACGTTGAAATTTTGTTTTTTAGGTGTATGTTCGACTAAAGGATGAAATGTGAACAAACCTTCGGGAGTGTTTAACTCGGGTGTTTCTGTAACCATTTCAATCGTGTTCAAAGGTTTTCTGTATTCTCCTTGTCGTTGATTTCTACCCTCTTTCGGTCGGTTTTCGTAAGATCTAGATTTACAGACTTCGGCGAAATGGTCTGGTTTTCCACATGCATAACATGTCTTCCCCATTGCTGCGCATTTTTGTAAATGTGGATATTCTCCCCCGCAACGGTAACACGATCTCGTATTTGTGACTGGGGTTTGGGTGTTTGTTGTAGGAGGATTTCGTTGTTCGGTAAATGGACGTTGGCGTCTTCTGGATAGTCTGTTTATATCTTCAGTTAGCGATTCTTTCTCAATTTCATCGGTTTGAATTTTCATTGTTTCGAATGTTTTAGCAGTGGTGAGTAGTTCGTTAAGCGATTTGTTTGGGTTCTGGAAGCTGAATTTGCGTAACTTTGAGCTGGTCGTGGAAAATTCGATTTGTTGTTTTATTTCTTTGTTTTTGTCAGTAAATTCGCATCGAAGTGCTTGCTCGTGTAAACGGACGTAATATTGTTGTGTGGTTTCATCTGCGCGTTGTGACATTTTGCGAAATATGAATGTTTCGTAACTAGTATTTACTTGAGGTTTAAAGTGGTTTTCGAACGCGGTAGTAACTTGTATGAAAGTGTGTTCCTCGTCTTGCGGTATGATGTTTTCATAAATTTCGTATGCTTCGTCTCCGATTAGAGTTAAAAGCATGGCAAGTTTTTGTTTGTCGTCGGTAACGATCAGCGAGTTGCAAAGAAAGTTAAATCTTTTTATGTACCTTTTCCAACTACTGAAAAGTAAACTCGGATCCTCCTCCGCACAATTAAATGGAGGAAACGAGGGTAAATGTAAATTTTTAACCGCCATGGTTTAAGTATCAAATTAAAATTCTTCACTAAGTTTATACTCTTACATAAACAAACTATATACAGATGTAGGGCTCTCCACCTTAGGGTTTCTATACCATAATTAGTGAAGTAAATTAGTGGAGTCCTTGATATGATATACTAGGAAAATTAAAGAAAACGTTTTTTGGTCCATTATTTAGCTGACATCAACATTTTTATGTGATGACGTCGTAATATATGAACGGAAAAACCTGTCAATAGCCAAACTTGACGTCAATAACTCCAAATTGCATAAAAACAGGTAGAGATATTACTCATAACACATATCCGTAAGAGATAAGAGATAACTGGTGTTTTGTTTTTTGTTAAAATGTATTGAAAAAATAGGAAAATTTGTACCTTACCCTGACGAAGGTCCTCTAACTTCCGATAGGGGGGTTTGATTGGCCTAAAACCTTGCCAAAAGGTGTAAAACTAACTAAAACTTAAAATAAAGAATAAAAATATGGTCAAACTTTACTTTAGTAAAAAAATGAAGTTATTTCATCAATTTAATCGAAAACCAGAGCATCAGTCTTCACTTTTTTTTATCATGATATTGAAGTCCGTGTCTAAACCCGCGGGATTTCATTTATTTATGCACACTCAAGTTGCATGGGTCTAGTAAGATCGAGAAAATTTTAAAAGATGTTATAGATTACGGTTTGTTTATCAACGGTCCCTTTACGCGAAATGCTGTTTGGAGAGGTTGGTTCCTGTCGATACAAGACCTTTTTTCACAACTATATCTAGATTGTTGTTTATAAACCGTATAATTGTGAAAAATCCAGTTTTGTCGAGATATATGTGGTCATTAGCATGAAAGTAGCCATTTTTGGTCTTTTGCCAATTTGTACTACATGTCCTTACTTTTCGTAACCGCAATCACCCCAAACGTAATTTTACCCCAAGCTAAGGATTCACCTTCCCTCCCCCAATTTTCTGTCCTTTGCAGTTTTTGCAGTTATTTATGAAGATATCCTCAAGCAAAGAAATGCTCACCCTAACCAAAATCAGTTCATAGACATTTTTATAAATAAAGTAAAACAACTATACCTCGTTCTCATGTAATATAAAATCACGTTTTCTATCATTACAAAATCATCATTAATCATAAAAAAAATATTTTTATAAAAGAATTACATAACTTACTGTTGCATGAAAACCGAAGAAAGCGAGGCTTTAGATGTTAAAATGTATTTACTTTTGGGCATATCGAACTTCACTTTAGTGAAGAAATGAAGTGATTTCATCAATTCGTTCGAAAACAAGAGCATCGATCTTAAAATTTATTTATGAAAAGGTCTTCTATTGATTGGGGCTGCGACGCAAGAGTTTTTGAGAACTGTTGACAGAAAAAGTTTTAAGAGTTTTAAAAGGAGAATTGAGAGTTTTAGAAGTTTTGAGATTTTTTTGGAGTTTTTGAGAGTTTTGAGAGTTTTTGTTTTGGGGGGTTTTTGAGAGTTTTCGGGAGGTTTTGGGGTGTTTTTGGAGTTTTCGGGAGTTTTCGGGAGTTTTCGGGAGTTTTAAAGAGTTTTTGGAATTTCTTGGGAGTTTTGGGGTGTTTTTGGAGTTTTCGGGAGTTTCCGGGAGTTTTTTCAAAACGTGCGAGAGTTTTTACAGTGATTTATACCTCTTTTGATTTATTTTATTTTAGTTGAACGTGTGGACAAAATGAAAACCGTTTTATGATTCTGCCCGGTTGCAACCCCGGTGCGACACCTCACTTTACAGTCAGAGAGAGAACACCGAGAAAAGGGTACGTTGGACTGATAGTGGATCTGATAGTGTTTTCCCTGTACGCAAGTGTTATCCATAGCAGCAGCATGACCAATTAGGTGGTTACGGATTACTTTGGGGCATTCAAACAGTACCTACGTACCAAAACGACCAAAATTGGAAGCAAAATTTGGAGAATATAGAAGAAATAAGCAATTTCTATTGTTTCGCACCCTAAAACAGAAAAGAAATAAGAAAAGTAGATAAATGGTGTGGGGAATAAATAAAGAGTTTTAGGCAAAATTTTACCGGTGTAGAAAAATCATGTACGAGAGTTTTAGGGGTTTGTGGAAATATTTGGGAGTTTTGAAGGGTTTTAGAGATTTTTAGAATGTTGGTAGCTTTTTTAAACTTTTGGGAAATTTGAGAGTTTTTGGAGCTTTTTAGAGTTTTAAGACCTTTGGGAGTTTTGAGAGTTTTGAGAGTTTTTGAGTGGAATAGCACTAGTGAAATACCCCTTGGTAATATTTCTAAAATGAAAAATACGATGATCCTTTACTCTGCAGACAAAAATTACTGTCTCAGTCTTGTTCCTTACCAATTACGGTTCAATAAAAGGCTTATTATAATACGAAATTGCGTGCACCACAACCTAAAGCTGTATTCACACATGCAATACGATTGCGTAACTGTATACACTAAAGGCTGGCATTCCTGAAAGCATACCTATCTAATTTAAGACTTACAAGTTATAATTTTTGTATTTAAACCCCAAAAATATAAAACGAATTTTCAATTTTTAGGGGCTATTCCCTTTCTATTCCATTATTGCATACAAAAACTAGAATTGTCCTTCTAATGAACTTTTAGTGTATTTCTGATATATTTGATATTGTAAACCTACTTCGACTATTTTATTTAAACTTTATTTTTATACAGAACAAGAGCCTTAAAAACACTTACAATAATTTTGACGCATGATTTCTTTACTTTCTCTGTGAGTGAATACTTCTTTCTTATGTATTAAGTGTATAGATAATGTCGCTTGACTTCTTGTAAATGAAAATGTAAAAAAACACAAGGAAGAATCGTTAGTTACATGGAAGTAGAATATGGTTTAGAATCCGTTAAGCCTTTTTTAGGCGCATGAAGCCTTTTCAAGGCGTTGGAAGAGTCTTTTTTAAGTATATGTATTTCAAAAAATTAATAGGGTATTTCGAAATTATGAATATGTCTTGAAAAAAATATTAGCTCGAAGGTAAGTCAGAATAATTATTGGTTTATTAATGTAGATAGCAAAGATAGAAAGTGCAAATTACACTTTTTGAAATTGTGCGGTAAAACACTACAATGTCATCTCAAAATATTGCTGTCTAGTCATGTTATTTTTCTATGTTGCGATTTAACATGACGTGTAAATTAGCCCTTATAGGTTTATCACTCATAGTTAAGGTTTAGTTTTCACTAAAGGTGAAAAGATCACAGTAATGATTTCGAGCCTTGTTTATACATTTTCTATGAGTATATCTGGAAAGAAATATTTTGTTAATTGTTTGGATTTATATACAGCGCTTTGAATTCCCAATAAAACCTTGGGAAAACATTATTTGTTGATTTCTGAAAGTCTTTATGAATAAGAGAAAGATTTAAAATTACTAACCTCTCTCTCCTTCTTAAGAATAAAATCAAAATAAGAACAAATAAAGACTACACTGTAGTCAAAAATAAATCTGAAGGAGACAAATTGCCTTTCACACCATGGTTTGGCATCGAAACAATTATAGATTCCAAGACTGATTTAAAGGCTTATAAAAAGAAAGGAATGGTTTGTCTTGATGGTTTTTATAGACAATACGTTCCATTCAAGTGCGCAACGATTTATCTATATGGGATGGACCCTTTTACGGCCCCTCAAAGCCCACTACGCTATCGATTTTAGTTGAAAACTGATAAGAATCAAGTCCCAGCCGGCTTTCTATTCATAATATATAATGTTGCCTTTTAGTGATTTGGACATGAAACGAGTCAATACTTAATGTTTGGGACCAGATGAAACATATTTTGAGACTTCTGCTATCATCAATCAAAAGGGTTTTATCATGCATACTTGACCTTACGTCTTACCTTTATGAAAAGATATGCAAAATGCATTAATAATAATAATAATGATACAATGCGTACTATAATACAATTTAACACATTACGATAAAGATTAAAAAGAATGATAAATCATCAAATCAAAAGAAAATAAAGAATAATATTCGCGAAAAATATCAAAAATTTGTAATTACATAAATAATAATATCAAGGTAATGAAAAGATAAAATAATCAATATTAGATGGAACCAAAACAAAAATTTATTTTTCAAATTGGGGGATTTCTTTTTCATAATTGTTATAACAATAGTTAATGTATTGGCCGGGCTGGGCCATGTTTGGCGCTATTTGGAGCCAAAGATCCAAAACCTCTATCACATTCGAATTACATTTTATTCAAATATTATATTCCGTTGCATCGATTCAGAAAATTTTCTACCTTCTAAATGTTGTCCTAATTTTCTTTGGACCAAAATTACAGACGTTTTACCCACGTCTCGAAGAAAAAGATTGGAATGTTGTTCATTTTATCGTAATCTTTTCACAAGACTGTTTCAAAGAACATTTCATGAATGCATTTGAGTATTCTCTTTATATGGAAACATAAACGATATTCTAAAGAAGATTTCTTCAGAATTCGCAATATTGTGTAAGAGTAGTGATTCTGAATCACCCGAAGGTATTAAAAAGATTTCAACTACAATCATACAGAGTGCATCCAAAAATGGGAAACAAGAACTTTAACTGAATCCAGGAAGTTTTTATCAAGAGCAAAAATATTTTCTATATCACAAGAAGCGTCTTTTTCTCTTTCCAATGATGTAAATTTAAAAAAAATAAAGAAGTAAAAGATCTAAAAGATCTAAAAGATCTACAAGAAATAAAATATTTTTAAAGATCCAAAAGTTTCTGACGGCAACATATTCGCTCATGTTAGAGTAGGCCATGGTTCTTCATAAATATGAAAATTGAACTTGTAATAAATCTTATTCGCAAATCTTACACTTGACCCGTCAAGGTTTGCGCTGAATAATATATAAAGCTCTCCTTTAAATATTCATCAGTTGTTATTGATTGTGATTCGTAATCATGGACTTGATACATGTTAGAATTGATTTATGAGCTTCCCAAAATGAGAAAAAAGGGCATTGCTTAAATTACCAATGAAGAAACGCTTACTTTGCTTGGACTTGAGTAAGTAAGATTAGTTGTAAAGGCTAAAATCGTTGTTTTTCTACGGTAGTTTTTTATTATATTATTTAAAGCTTGTCTTGAATAGATAAACTGTGTTTTATGGAAGAACCATTTTTTTCATTTGAAAGAAGAACTTCTAGTGCGTTTTGAGTTTGCTGCTTCAGTTTAATAAATCTGAATAAATATTGTTATATTATCGAAGGCTAAAATAAGATGACAATCGACATTCTTGTATGTCCATCGGGCCATCCCATGCTATGCGAAAGGAAAGTATATAAAGAGTCCAATATCTTGATGTGCAGAACTTGTGCAAGTGCAAGCTAAACCTAAGTGCATGCCAAATTGATAGTTTTTTCATTTTAAAGGCTCAGATCTGAATGCTCCTGTAATTCAAAGATAAAGGTGAAACGTTAACAGAATCTAAGAATATGAAAGTCTACGTACATCATTTGCAACGTACCCAGTAATGGCGAATCACCTAATCACGCATCCACACGATAATCCTCCAGGGACACAATTGACAAGATCATCATCCCAGTGCGGAATGGCGGCAAACTTTTTATCGGTCCAAAATGTAGACGGCGAAAATATGTCATTCATGAAAACTTTCCGGATTTTCTTTGCGGCGTACCGGTCCAACTTTGCCCCTAGCACCATCTCACTATCAACATAGACCCCCTCTTTTGACAATATGGCCTTAACAGTTTCCCTAATATAATTTGCACACAAGAATTATTTATATCTATTTGTGAAAGGTCACATAAAGATGCTTCAAAACTACCCATGGCCCACCACACAGAGACATAAACTCAAAAACGATGCATGATGTTTCTTTTGATGCCAGCAATGCATATTCATCTTGTCTTCCAGTGTTTTTACTGTCATTTCAATATGTCGTTTGGTGAGTGGTAAACGAGTCGAAAAAAATGAAGATGAAAAAGAAACAAAATCAGAAAATTATTCACAAAATGAGTCATACATGAAATAATGTTATTATAATTAAATATAAATGAGTACTCTTCTGGGAATTCATATGAAATCATAAAAAAGACAATTAAGTACAATTTTCCTTTATTATAAATTTTTTGACTGCTAATCTTAGAATCAGAGAATCTGAGGCAGAGCATCTTAGCTTATGCCTCACATTGATGGTCGACAGCACTTTTCCGATCTTAGTAACCTTCGCCTTATATTGTCTATTTAAGCGTCTCGCTCGGCAGATTTCAACCTGACATTTGGTGTGGATAAACAAGGTGTATGATCCCTGCTGATAATTACAATTTGTTTCGATACATAAATTCGTAAAAAATCGAGTAACCCCTTATTACTACTACTGGCGTAAAAAAAAGATTCGTTTTACTTTTCCTCGACTTTTTCATTGCAGTGGTCTAATCAAGGGGTCAGCACTTTCGGTTCGGACATTATGTCAAATTTGTCATACTTTTGGAGAACAAACAAAATTTTGAAATGGGACCCACCCAACCCTAACGGCTTGACTAAAAGTACTCTTTTACAATTGGGAAATCGGTCAATTTTTTTTTTGTTTCCCTTACCACCCAATACAACCGTTTTAGACATACTTTCTAATCGAAAGTACTGACCCCTCCCTCCGGTCTAATTGGGTTAGGTTAAGTTTGCACTTATGATATCAGTTTTGCAGAAAGAATCTCTTTACATGAAGCTCTTTTCTCCAGGCAGTGTCTTAAGTCAAGTCTACTATCTGTTGCTTCGTACACACTGACTAACTGACTAACTAATTTCCCTCAAATGGCATGTGTTGACCCAGATGACGTACAGCACAATGTAAATCAATCCTCATCGTTAAAATGTCCCTTTCCTTCGGTCAAGGTATCTTTGCATGATTGTTTCATACCGATACAAAAGGTAATTGATCCCGGATCGCACCAGCGAGAAGTGAAAATGGCCTTCTTCCCACCAAATGGTACTTTGGGCAGTTCTTGAAATACGCTTTCTTAAGTTTATGAAAGAGAAATATAAAAAACTTTTGTTAATTCCAGCACGAATCTATTTGGCTTCTTTTTAATAGCTATTCTAGCAATCATTTTCTTCACCTTTAGAAGCATCTTTAAGCTCAAACTCAACTCTTTTAAAATTTTAGCTGGAGTACATTTTTGTGATCTTTGTTTGTTTTTTTGGAAGGCATATTTTGGTATCTGTCAACCTGAAAATTTGGTATAAGTATTTGTGTAATTATTTGTAAAATTCATATTTCAGGAGCACTACATCGGATTTTCAGTTAGAGATTTTACACGGCGGTGAAGAATGGTAAGATGATCATGCGTAGAAACGTCATCACAGTTCTACTATGGATCGGCGCTGCCGTCATTTTAACCATCCATGTCATCACACAACATCGGAACACAAAGGAACAACTCGACGAAATAAACGTACATGAAAAAACCGTCATAAACAAACGAAGTGAAATTGAACACGTGCATGAAATGAACATGAAAATAGATAATGATAATTACAATAATGACAGTAATGATATAAATATAAATAATCATAGTAATAATAACAATAAAGAAGAAAGTAATAAAAATAGCGACGATGATGTCGATAAACACGATGACGTGAATTCGGCGAGTGATTTTAACGTCAATCATCAAAAGCATGCCTCTGACTCAGGGTCAGGGACACTTAATTTACAAAATTCACTCGAAAAACTTCAAGAAGAAGTTGAGAAATTAAAAGTAGAAAATAAAAGACTTGTCGAGCGTGAACATCAATTTAAAAATTTAGCTCGTCGCTTAGCAACGCAATTAAAAGGGCGTGAAGGCGGTTTGTTGCCAAAACTTGACCCATACCTTCCGTGGATATTCGCCATCACGCCTACGTATGCACGGTTTACGCAGAAAGCAGATTTAGTTCGTCTGTCACAAACTTTATTACACGTGACAAATTTACATTGGATTCTTGTTGAAGATTCGACCTTTCGTACAGATTTAGTTAGTCGATTTTTACACGAGTCTGGTCTCTCTTTTACACACTTGAATACTCGTACACCTAATAAATTACAACGTAAGAAAGGTGAGAAATATGATCGGCACCATCGCGGCGTCCCACAACGGAATCTTGCGTTACAATGGTTGCGAGATAATGTTGACCCACAAAAGACACCGGGAGTCGTCTACTTCATGGATGATGATAATACGTATCATAAAAAGATATTTGATGAGGTAAATACCAATCTTTACAAGGGGGTTAAGAAGTGGGAAGCTGGTAAGCCGTTCCTGTAAACCTACTCGGCCGATCCGACGCGCTCCGTATACAGTCAGATTCATCTTTGTTTCTTTAGAGTCGCGTTAAAGCTTTAATAGAAAATTTCGATGAAATAAACATCTACCTAAATTCACTGAAAACGTCGTATTCCCTCCATCTTTTATAGTTTTAAAAATACAGTCAAAACTTTTACCTTTTGTTAAGCCATTTCATACCATCTCAGATCAAGTTTTTAATGATTTTTCCAATTACTAGGATTTAGGTTTTAATTATTGTGTAATGTCTGTAATGTCAGACTGCTTGTAACTGGTTGGTTTCAGTTGTAAAATTCATCGTCAAGAAACCAAATGATTCACTCGTGAATGAATATTCTTATGATTCTTTTGAGTATTGATAAAAACTGCAAACTGTGGTTAATGATAGTCATTACTATGTAACATCGAAATACTTATAAATCTTCAGACAATCCATATTTATTGTGGATATATTTACCTGTTTTTATTTTCAGATGAGGCGGACAAAACGTGTATCTATTTGGGGAGTCGGTTTATCAGGTGGGGCCAAATGGGCGGGCCCCGTCGTCAAGAATGGTAAGGTAGTCCGCTTTCACACAAACTGGGCGCACGATCGAACGTTCCCAATCGATATGGCCGGTTTCGCTGTTTCATTGGATTATTTGCTAAAAGAAAAGAAGCACGTGAAATTTGATATGCATACAAAACGTGGCTACCTTGAACCGACATTTTTAAATCAATTAACAACCATCGATCAATTAGAACCTTTAGCAGATAATGGAACCAAGGTAAGATATTTTTGTTTTGTTTTGACTGGAGTACGTAGAAGGATTTAGATCATGATACACAAGAACGCTTTTATGCTTTTAAGGTTTAAAACATGGAACTCATATAATGGTATAGTACAATGAGGTCACAATGGGCACTGATGTTAATAATTGTAAGAACTTAGTAAAGAGCAAAAATTACAAATTGAACAATGAACAGAAAAATATGTACCTAACTCACAGTGGAAAATAAGGTGGTTCTGTAATGGTAGTCTGGTTCTGACTGTACTCCTTAAACGCATATTATTGAATAGAAACCTGATCGTTGCATTGATAATAACAAATTTTCTTGTGACCTTGAAAAGATAAATTATGTCTCTTTATCTGACACATGGCCAGCTTAAGATAAGGCCCAATATGTCACTGACAAGATTCTCATAACTCCAGTTCTAACAGGCTGTAGAACCCCTAACTTTCAGAAAATTTTAGTGATAGTAAAGGATTAAGATCAAACTGGTTTTTATTTTGAATAAATGATATTTGGTGAAAATAATGAGGTT
>JAUKPT010003206.1:0-12310 GCA_032273505.1 Nanomia bijuga
TTCAAAAAATTGTGACATGTCTATATTTATAGCGCTCTAGAATTCTCAAATGCTTAAAAATTCTTGCGTGAAAAAAATAAGCATATCACTACCATAATCTTGAGCTTGATTTCAAATTTTGACTAAGCATACCCGAGCCTGTTTCCCCCAAAAAATATGCTTATAAAAAAACAACATGTAGTTTCGCACCCTACAACAAGAAAAGTAATAAAAGAAAGAGCTAAATGGTGTGAGGAAGAAACAAGAAGTTTGAACCAAAATATTTAACCTTGGACAGTTGAATTCAGTTGAAGGTTCTTTGTAACTAAAAAGTAGTAAAGTGTGACAGGTAGTTTTACGTAATTTTGGTGAAATGAAATGTTCCTTAATTTCTATAATTATCAAGGGTTCTTCACGATCCCGGATCGTAGGATCGAACTTTTCTCAGACTTTGTGTCTGTCCTGGTTTTTCTGCAAAATTATAGAGAAGGTTTCCCTGATGATGTAATTGTTGAACAATCGAATGAAAAATTTACCTATAATTTATGGAAATTAAGTATGGTACAAAAATAAACAGCTATGATTTGAATTTTTCAATTCAAGGTTTGTATTCCATGTCATATTGAAGTGAAATGGATCAAAACTATTTTTTCAGGAAAAAAGAATTAATAATTTAGAATTTAGTTAGCTAGGTATCATCTCAAAATGTTGTCTCATTTATACTATCGATTGGTTAAATATTACACCATCAAGATTTCAATCACAAAAGAATTTCGACAAATGTTTTAGTTATAACGAAACTTAAATTGTGACAATTTTAAATGAGCCGTCATTTTCAACCAACCATTACTCTGAATTATTCTAAATATTGATGAACATTTTTTGTACATAAAGTTTTGTGGATAAAAGTGTTGACGAAATGCCCTAAAGGAGAATGTGATAAGGAAAGAAGAAATTTGAAAACAAATTTTGAAATGAACATGGCCCTGTATATGGTTGCAGCTCTAAGTGGGAGATTTGAGTGTATGTGTATAAAGAAAAGATTAATGAAGTTATAAAATATCAAAATATATAAAAAAAATGAGAGTTGAAGTAAATCATAGTTAGATAAAATATACCAGAGAAAACATTTACAAAAACAGTAGTCTTGCCTTATGTCCTTACTTCCCTTCCTTCTCCTATGGCAACCCCTTATCCTCCTTCCCTTCGAAAACTAAAATTATTGTCTTCTGATGTGAAATACACGTCACTTTGTGCAAACTGCATCTGCGTCTGCATCCAGTGACAGTACCGAAAACCGAAAACCGAAAACCGAAAACCGAAAACCAAAAACAGATATTTTTTGTTTTGAGTTATTATCTCTCTTTCATCTAATCTTGATTAGAGAATACCAAATGTCGAAAATGGGAGGCTCTTAAAAAAGTTAATATTTCTGATGAAATTCAAAAAAGAACCAATTCTATGAAGAAAGAAAAGATAGTATCAGAGCAATTGGATAATGAATGACAATTACGTAATATATTCCATTTCGAATTCTCTTCTTCGACTTACCACTTCATTACTAAACTGTCTCACCTTGTATCTAACCATGTTTGTTCCCTAGTTTTAATAGTTGGCCCTTAGTATCAACAGAAGTCGTGAGTCGGTTCGAACTCATTAGTTATTCATGAAAAAGTCGCATGAGAATGCAATGAGATGCATTGCAATCGTTTGTTAAGGAGATAGTTCATCGACAGAATGGTGGTTTATTTGCTTAAAATGTTATTGGTGAAGTACAAAAATTGAATTAGCAGTTGGTCTTATTCCGGTACGAACTTTTCTATTTAAGGTTTCTATTTTCTTTATGTCGCATTCACTTCATGGAAAAGCAGCAAGATATGACGAAAATGTTCATTGTTCTAGGTATGTATTAGATGAATACATAGAAATTTTTTTTTTTTAATTTTGCAATTTCTTTCGTACCTTTCTTAATGAATCATTATTTTTTTAGCAAATTTCTGGTATATGGCCCACTCTTAGCTCCTATCTTATAAAGTACAAGCATGTATAAAATACGTGGAGACAAATTCATCTTTTGGGAGAATTTATTTTGGGATATATGGGCCTTTCGTACTTCTTGCTATTACAGGTTATTAAGTCATTCGCTTTTAAATTGTTTGTCACGTGCTTTTTACAGCATGCGTGTATCATGGAGGACATTGCCGTGACTGAATACTATGAGATGATCAATGTTCGTTCACCAGTTATCCTCCTTCAAAGCTCTTCAAAGCTCTCTGCCTCGTAAATATACTCCTAATGCACTCTCCCTACTTACTATGGCAATATCTATAAGCACATAAATCACGAAATATTTAAGACAAAGTATTTCGATACGATTAAGAATTTAGGCGAATCATATATTGGTTAGTAAAGATCGCCATGAGCATGGCCCACTAATAATATGTATTATTAGTGGGTCATGAGGTTAGAGGTTAAGGCAAGAACTTTATTTTACCGATAGGCAAAAGAGTATTTTTTAAAGAGATCTGTTCGATTCTTCCCTTTCTGTATTTGCTGCTGATGTAAGATTTTTACATTAATTTTAGTCATATCTGGGCTAACATTCAAGCTTTTAAATTATAAGGGTAGTGGAAATTGATTTATATAGAAAGAGCTGACTGAGAGAGAATAATAAAACGTACGTGTGAAAATAGCAGAACATGAAAAAGTATTTGAACACAAACGGAATGGATAGGGGACAAACAGAAAGAAACAGAATCGTACCACACCATGAGATATTCGAGTTATGCAAGAGTACTAAAAAATTCTATTTCTGGGAAAAATGTTGGAAAATTGAAGATAGATATGTGTGACTCTTTTTTGCTCATGGTTGTATATTTTGTAAAAATTCATCATTGAATAAAGGTAAATTTGCTTTGTCTCCTTTTCAATTATTCGCATCAAATTATTTTCTGTTTATAGATCTGTTACTAAGTACTGTAAATGGACCCATGCAAAATGTCATTAAGAAAAACTGAGTATTGATATTTATAGTTTAAAATAAATTATTAGAAGGAAAGCTGATGAATTTTAAGCGATACTTACTGGATGAGGGACGCGGATGGTTGAGTGTCATTGCAAATGATGCAATAAAATGCACTTGACTAGGGCTCTTAGGGAGGGCAAATTAACTATCATTAGTCAATGCCGACAGAATGATCCATGCCATGTGAGCGAAATTGGTAGCTGACGAAACGCTAGGTGGGACTTAACCCACGGCCTTCGATTAGCACTTTGTTTGTCTGTTGCATATTAAGTTTGAAATCTTTCAACGCGTAGTGGTGTGTCATCTTAACCATTCAACTAGATTATCCACGGGCCTGTACCGCATTTAATTATGATTAAAGAAAAATAGTCTAATTTCTAAAGCGATCTTTCCCAAAAATCAGGGACTATTATTTATTAACAATAACACGATGTTTGTGAGAATAATTTTAATACCTACAAGCATTTTAAGAATAGCGGTGATTTGGGTTATTAAATAATATACCCTTTTTTACAAAATTTCTTTATAACGAATCAATTTGGATTGGGTAAAAAAACAAACAAAAACTTAATTTAAAGACAATGAATTGAATATATTATTATCGAAAATTCAAGATCTTTGTCAAATTACGTATCGGATATTTTTGTAAATTATATTGCTATGAATATGAGTATCCAGGAAACCATCACACAGCTCAGAAGTCGCCAAGATACGTATACTGCGCAGCTAACAGTTTACCGATCTGCACTTCTGTGGGCATGAATAGCACAGCACAGATTGACGTAACAGGCTTAATAGGACATTATAAAACCTTAACGGTTGACCAAGCATATACTAAGGAAAGAACTATTATAATCAGTGGGAAGACCGGAACAGTTTTACTGTGTACGTAAAGGTATATAGGACCAATCGATGCATCTTTTAATTAACATTCTAATCTTTTAGGGACATAGTGACCCGGTGAGCTAACCAGGTAATGACAGGGATTAACAATATTCTTATAAAAAAAACACAATAAGATGAGATAACCTGAACTGTGCATGTAAGAGTATGTGTCTAGTGTATATTGATCAGAGATATCGATTCAAGTCAAACAATTACTCTGCAATTACTTTCTCGAGTCGAATGATAAAAACTGAAAGTAGAAAAATGAGACTAAGCAGACATAATGTACTATAAAAAAGATACCACCTTACCTTTAAACCTTTAAATTATCGAATGAAGCTGCTCTACACTTAACCCCACGAGGTCTGTAATCAATCATCGATTTCTCACGTACGTATAATACTCAAGATCACTGCTTGCTTATCCCTTGGGCATTAGTAACGCGCAACAATTTAATTGAAGATATTTTCGGATATAGATGGTATAGAAGATGCGTCGAATTTGACTAATAACACCTATATTAGTATGAGCCTTACATCTTCTTTCATCTCAATGATTAATTAACAAAGAATCTTATCATCATATACCAAAGAGATCTTTTGCATGGGACAGCTATTTGATGGGAATGATACCACGTATACAAATCTAATTGGTCTGATGATACAATGGGATTAATCAAAATGAAAAGACTTACCCTCTATTATTAGTGTTTGTGATTTTGTGTGACTGATGGCGCAATGATAATCCTAGTAACGCTTGTAATCATGATCATATTGTTTTTAATGAGCTTAGCCGAAAGCAATCAATTGACGCAATGCAAAGTATAGATCTTTGTAGAAATCGATTTTCCGCCATTTATTTATTTTTTTTCTTATAAGATCATTGGAAAGAATTTCAACAGATCATATCGGAAAACTTTTTATCGTTACCGCGCGAAGCATTATGGGATTAAGTGGGTTTATTTTCGCGAAAATTAGTTAAAGCGAAAATTCAGGAAATGCTCTATTCGCGAAATTAAATCCACGCGAAATTAAGAATATCTTTCGACGTGTTGTTTTTAAATGCAACTAACTTGAGGCTGGATCTTCTTATTAGATGTTTTGTTTTCACCTCCAGCTGTCCTTTAGTCGTTCTTAGAAAAACTTCAACGAAAATGACAATATACCAAGCCAAATTCTTTACAATTCAGTAAATTAGCCTTTTTAGATCAGTGTTCTAAAAGTTATAACATTATATAATAACCATTCTAACTAAACGCAACAACCTATAACCTGACAAATTACAAATTTCTTGACTTCCACTCAGCCTGGCCAAGTTCTTAAGGTTACTCGGTGATACCGTCTCGGCCACAAAAAAACAACGAGGAAATCCTCGGAAGCAAAATGCATCACCGAGGCCTTCCCCGGCCAGTTATACAAACCCGGGTCATAAATATTTTACAAAACTAACTCATCAGCAAAATATTGCTGCCCCCAATAATATAAACAATGAAGTTCATTCCCGATACCTAAGTCCCCGCGTCCCCTCTCGTTATCTTCTGATAATCCTCGACCTCGGCAAAGGTGGCAGCGTTAAGTCTTTTCCCCGGCAGAAGTGAAAGTGAACCCCAAAGTACTTGGTAGGGATGTTCTTAAGATGTTCTTCAATTTTTAGCCTATCTCAGCCTGAATGTTCTTACAAACAAGGCTCTTATAAAAAAATGTGTATACAGGAAAGCAGGTATGAAAAGCTATGAGAAAACGAAACATCTCTTGCAAATTATCAAGAAAAAAAAATTATGCAAGTGTGACATTTCGCGACAGATATGCGGCATTTTGTCTCAAGGGTGAACTTTTGCGTCAGGTTTGCGATATTTTGCGTCATATCAAGGTTACGTAATAATTAAACGCTCTCTATGAAATATAACTTCCTTTAGGAAACAAAACATCTGTTGCAACTTTTTGCAGAAACATCATAAAACCAATAAGTTAACTTTTGCATTGATAAAGCAGAATTGTTTCAGTGGATAGGCAATTAGTGTTCATTCTACGTGAAACTATTTTAAATCCCCAAATGAGCCTAAACAGATTTGCATCTATCCGATTAATCATTGGGATAAATTAGTAAGTTAATTGATTAGCTGACTTATCTTGATCACCTTTTTTTTGCAAATCAGAAATCAATTTGATTTCTTTCCTGATTATAGTTCAATCTTAGTCTGAGATTTGAAACAGCTGGGTAGGAGACTTATTTTCTGCTCTAGTGATAATAAAAAGGTTGCATGAATTCTATCAGCATGTTAGTACTCTTGGTAATACTTATTATGATAATGGTCTAAATTGGCGAAATTCAATCTTTTAGCGAAATTTAATCTTACAAATTGGCAAATTTCTGGCCTCAAAAAAGCTCACAAAGAGATGAGAAATAATAAAAAAAAACTTTCGCGGAAATTACCAATTTTGACACGTTTCGAGAAATTTAATTTCGTGAAAAGAGCCCAAATCTTTTCGCAAAATTTTCTTTCATTTAAGGAATCATTAGGTACCAAAGACCTACCCAACTTACTTCACACGATGCACAATAGCATAAAAACAGTTTTTCTGATAATTAAAGAATTTGACATATTGCAAAAGAAAACTGTATTTCTTTTGTGAAATATTATCAATAACATTTTACATGTTTTATTTTTCATAACTGTAATTAGAACAAAAGATTAATCAAGAGAATGACTTTTCATCAGTAAAAATCTGCTTCGTGCTAAAAAAGTATCCAGTTTTTATACAAGAGTAATCAACAGAACGATATTCAAGATTCGAGATATACTTTTTCACAACAAGAAAATTGTGTGTAAGGAAATACATATATTATTTAGAAAAAAGCGGCAAGAGTAAAAATTTGGCAAAAACAAATAGTCGGCAAAACAGGTAGTCACTTCAGCCAAAATTTGTCACTTTTTGCCGACTAAAATTCCGAATTTAGAAACTTTTTCAGACCTTTACTAAGAATTTTCAACTTACATTATGAAAAACAGAATATTGTATTGTATTGTATTTCCCAGACTAATGATTTATAATTTTATTTACAATCTAGCTAAATAGATAAATTAAATTGCGCTGGGCGGAATCCTCAAAAGCCGTCATAGACAGCTATCTATAGCAGAATAACTGCAAACAACAAAACAAAATTAAAAAAAAATTCGGCAAAAAGGTTTGGTCGATAAAACAAAATTGGCAAGAAATTCTTGGTCACCTACCGACTAACTTCAGCCTTCATATAACCTGTCTAGATCCATTTTTGACACGATTAAGAGAGTTTGCTTTGTGAGAGGATTGCTCTATGAGTGATGTAAACATCACTAATTGAAGGAGGCCCTGAGGAAGAAAACCTTTCTCTAATGTAACCGATCGCTGGTAAACAAACAAAGTTATTGATAATCGACAATCAATTAGTGTCAGCTCTGATATTGGACGGATGAATGTGAACTATTTGTTTTATCAATTGACGAGATTTGGAGTAGAAAACCGATGTTTCTGACGCGATGGCGAAAACGACTAAACAACAAAATAATAAAAATATGATTTTTTATATGATTTTTTTTTTACTGTTCTAATATGAATTCCAAGACAATAGGGGATATCCATCCAAGAAAACATCACTTCACATAGCTAGAAGAGACCCAAACTACCAATACAAACAATGCCGAAAATCATGGCGCACACAGAAACAGGTAAGCTGCACACTTAAGCGGCTTACCAGAGTTAGGAAAGAACAGCTAAGCATCACAGCTGCAGATATCAATATCAATATTGACATAACAAGCTAGATAAGACTCTAGCACGCCTTAACGGTTGACCGAACATGCGAGTTGTAATATTTTTATTTTTATTTTGTTAGTCGATTCTACGTACTGTAATTTACATTTATTTTCTTTAATTTTATTAGTATGAAAGGGTTCTCCTAATTGTAAGTTTTGAACATAACTTTTGAAAAATCCTTCCTCAAACCATTTTTGATTATTTACTCATTTTGACTGTAATTTTGTTAACCGTTTGTTTCCCTGAATGTGTATTATTTTTTAATTTATGTACTGTTTATTTAATTATTATATCACAATTTTGAGGAGAAATATATTGAATTTTATTGAATTGGGATGACTCCCACTCCATTGGTTCACCAAATGATAAAATGGAACTTGTCCAATCCATATCGACAATATTGTTGTTGTTGAAGCTCGAAGCACTTGAGATGTTAGCTGTACATTTGGTCTTGCAATCATCCTTCATTCCAATATCAGAATCAGAATCCAAATCACTTGAAATACTACATGTTCGTTTCATCTAAAAATCTTGCACTAATTCCTCTTTCATGACGTCTTTTTCGTGACGCGACTTTGTTGGTGGTGCTCTTTGGTATAACCTGATGTCGTATGAGCTCGATTGGTGTCGTTAGAGGAGAGCATACAAATCGAATGTTGGATTTTGTTTTTTTCTTCTTTACTACAGAAGCTGCTTCTGTAGATTCTGCTGTGAGTATTAAAGACTCAGCACATTCATGCAATCCGGTTGAAGATCGTAATACGACAGGACGCGGAATTCTCTCGTTGATGATCACTTTACTTCCTAGTCTTGCCAACTCGTTGTTGAACAAATTAACTGAGTCTATAACCGGAGGTTGTAAACTCTTTTTTTCACCAAGATCGTTGTTATCGTGTAACTGTTCTTGTTTCACACCGATTTAAAAATTAGTTGGAGGGCGTGAAGGCTTCTTCTTCTTCTTCTTTTTCTTTTCATCTCCATATATCTTTGACAATTGCTTGTATATCGGCATATTTTCCGACATGATTGAATATTAACTGAGCTACTAATTATTAACTATATAAATCTATCTATAATTTGCTATATTTTTTCTAAATTGGTAATAATTCTAAATTTGTTAGTTACTAGTTGATATTTATCTGCTAAATAAGCTATTGCAATTTGCTCTTTATTCTTCTACGATACTTAAAACAAGGCTCAATCGTAACGTTACGAACCGATTTATACAGAAGAATTATTTGACGTCATCACTCATACAATAGCAAAAATGAGTGTCTTCATGAAGATACTGAAGACACTCCAGATCCACCACTGCTTATGTTAATGAGATGCTATCAGGATCGCACACGCTGCTCTTTTCAGGCCTGTCAGTAAGAAGCGTGTGCGAGATCAGTTACGTGATCGCGCGCATGGCTCAGAGATCAAGTGGAAAATGATTTATTTCAAGACCATTGGTATAAAAATTCTATTATCTTCTTTTTTAAAAGAAAATATGTTACCTTTTTGCGCGATTTAAAATTACATCAATCATGAAAACCCTATGTTATAACTGTATATAGTGTAAGGTAAGGTAAGGTAAGTTATGCACTTATGATGGTACAGTCGTGCATAGCATAGCTAATCTTTGGATTATATCTCCATCTAGTATTTTGTTTGATACTAATTGACAACCCAATTTTCCTCACATGACCGGACGGACTTACAGTTTAACAGTTTTAGTATCACACTTCAATTGACGTATCTAGCCTTCAATATAACACCCTGTATTAGCTGTCCGGTCTCGTAAATCAGTGTCATACGGAAGATGAATATCGGCGCTGGTCAACAGGTTGTGGCCAACCATGGCGGACCCTCGTGGTGCCACACCCAAATTTTGTGACAGATCCGCCCCTGCATCAGACAAAAAAAAATATATTAAAAACAGGATGCTTATCCTTTATTACTGGTATCAATGTTATGTTATAAAGGAGGCAAAAGGTTCTAATTTTAGGGGTGTAATTTTGGATGATGGTAGGAACTCAATGTACCCCAACTACCAATCAAAAATGTTCACCCCCTAAGTCATATTGTTATAAGTTATACGATAATAATCAATATCGTATGGCAATATCGTACGTTTGTGATGTCATAAACCTACGATATTGCCATCTAGTTTATTCTCAGGATTTCTTTTACCGCCTCGTTAAATATCATAATACTTCGTGCTCAGAGGCGTAGTCGGAAAATATTGTTGTTTTTTTTTGGGGGGGGGCTGTATATAAAGTGGACCTAATTTTACCTGTTTTTTATGGACCTTAAAAGGTCATTAAAAGGTCCTTTGTCCTTTGTGGTCCGAGGAATGGGATATTCAATGAATTCAAAGCTCTGTTATTTGCTCTGACATTTTATTCTTTACAGCTGTAAATGTATGCATAGCTTATATAGGTCCAATGAACTTAATTTATTTATGTCCCATGAAGTTAATTTAGTACCCCCCCCCCGGCCCCCCTTTAATTTGCAATTTAAAACTCAGCCTCATTGGATAATAGATTATTGTTACTCTCTATTTGATAGATAGATCACAATGGCTACTCAGACAAAGAGGCATGACGCTTTATTTATTTCATTAACGCGTGAGTTCACTCTTAAATTTTCTGTCAATTGTTTTGGTTATCAATTCAACACCAACTGAATGTGACTTCAAATGAATGAAGTGGCGTTGATCATGAAGTCTTGTGTGATACTGAAGATAACTACTTACACATATTCATATGATAGTCATTAGGAGAAACTTCCTTATGTTTTAAAATAGGGTGGGAGTAACAACGTTTTAAAATTTGGGAACGAGTTATTTCTCGATCTCATATTGCCATCCAATTATAAATAACTTTAACAGAAGTATCTTCTTTGTTGCTTTTACACCGACGTAAGTATAATGAAAGGTGAGGATGAACTCAAGCTCATCTATCAAATGACACGTTTCTCTTCGTTTACTAAAAACTGGTAATATGAGACATCTACAGCGAGACATACAAAGAAAAACATACAAGAGTTCAATGAAATACTATTATCATTTACAGAAGTTATCGTAAAAAGCAGGTAAACTCGGACAATACTGATAAAGGTAAATTGTGAATGGAGGAAGATGTCATTAATAAAATCTAGGTAAGGTAAGGTAAGCATGTATGGATTGGTTAGTGAATTGCTAACATTCTTCACGCTTTGTATGATCCTTTAAACTTCGATATTTCACACGATGTATAATCTGACCTTTGTTTTAGGAATGCTTGATGAATGTAAATGGAGCTTGTAATATTTAGCTTAAGACTGATTTGAATTCTACTGGATGTTCATTTCACATTGATAATCTACCTAATTGAGTTTACACCTTGTCATAAGACTCGATGATCACGTGTTTTACCAATCTCATTTATGCCACACACATTGAAATATAGCTTTCTGAAAGCTCGCAGACACAAAGACGCAAACACCACTCAGAGACACGTGGAAACACACAAGGCGTCACGCTAACTCGAATACATCAACGTTCCTTTTCTCTCTTTCCATGTTATTAAAGATTGGATTTTAGTACGTTTATAAAGAGATTTATAGGTATGAACACTCACTTAAAAACCTCACTTTATCAGTAAGGAAATCATTAGAAGGGATAATGTTCTATTGTCAAAGTTGTTCTGTCTATATCATGTTTCATTTTTTTCCTTTTACAGTTTATGGAATATGAGAGCAATAATTGCATGATGATCTTAAGTAAGGTTTAGTCAAAACTCCTGGTAGAATAAAAGTAATTCTGCTTTTAGAGCAGATTTTCTTTTTACAGATGTATAATGTATCAATATCAGAACTTAAATTGCCAATTTAGACACACAGGCACAATTTTCATCAAGCGTCGAAGCTGATGGTGTCAAATCTCAAAAAATGTTAGATTCCGTCAAGATTTATAGTTGGTCGATTAAGGTATTATAATGGCACAACTTTGCACTAAGATAAGCTCAAAATAATGTACGTACGAGGGTGTATCGTCGAATATAAGCAAACTAAAGCTTAAATCTTTTGAAGTACTCTCATTGCATATGTCCATGGGTCCCCTGAACAAGGTTCAAAAGAATTTTTTAAAAAAATATTGATTTTTGACGGTTTGCCACCCGAACAACGGCTATCAATGGCTGAAAATGAGCAATTTTATCAAAACGTGGCCTAAATAGGCTAGTAAGGTAGAGTCTACTGTATGTTCTTTGGTTTAATTGAATCAAAGTTGTAACATTTACAAATGTTAATGATAGAATATGACTTTAATTTGTATGATATGATATCAGTCAAAATTGGTTAATAAAGTAGCTTTTTCTGTATGTTTTTGGGTTCATATGAATGTAAGGTGTGACATTTACAAATATGTATTGTAATTTATGACATCTCTCAGTGAGCTAATTGATTTTAACCAATTGCACCTTTAAAAACTGTCGTTATGGTGACCCTGGGTACCAAAATTACTCATTTTCAGAACATACTCCAAGGCGTATTACTGCTCCCTTTTCATCTCCAATCGCCATTAATGGCAGCAGTTAGTTATGCCAGACAATTTTATACCATTTTTAGGGTATTTGAGATCCTTCAGTGTCAAAAAATGGAT
>JAUKPT010003207.1:0-12310 GCA_032273505.1 Nanomia bijuga
TATTACCATTCTTTAAACGCAAGTTATAAACATCTTGTCGGTGACTTATGGGGCCTTACCTTGAGGTGGCCATGATAGAGGTAAGTTTCATCTTTTTCATTGATGGTAGAATGTACACCTTCATTTGATAACAGTACTGTATATTTCTTATTTTTCTTTTAGAACTATCTTCATGGTAAACATGTATGGAAGACATTCAACTGCAAGCGATTTTGTGATTATCATGATTTATACTTGGAGAGTGACGTTTTATTACTCACTTTTTTGAAGAGTTTCGTTATTTGTGTCTGGAAAGCTATGGTGTGGATGCTGCGCATTATTATCCAGCACCAGGTGAGTTTTATTTTCATCACTTTGTCAGTCGGCATCCTAAATTTAAGTATTAATAACTATTTTTCTTAATTTAGGTATGGCTTGGGATGCAGCGCTGAAGCTAACTGGCGTTAAATTGGAACTTCTTGATAACGAAGAGATGTACACGTTTATCGAACGGTCAATACGTGGTGGCATCTCGCAAATTGCTAAACTATTTGCAAAGGCAAATAATGCCCGATGTAAAGATTTTGACCCGTTAAAGCCTATAACTCATCTAATCTATTTGGATGCAAACAATTTGTATGGCTGGGCTATGTCGCAGTTTCTACCAACAGGAAAATTTCGATGGTCAACGCAAGAAGAAATTAATTCACTCGATATCAAAACCCTGTTAGAAGATATCAGCATTGGCTGCATATTCGAAGTAAGTATCATTCTGTAAGTTTATTTTTTTCTAATGGTTTCAATCACAATTTATTCAGAGAACTAGCGTTTTCTTTCTTTTTTAGGTTGACTTGGCATATCCTCACTATCTTCATCAAAAGCACAACGATTACCCTCTTGCTTCCGAAAAATTAGATATCAACGAAACGATGTTATCGTATTTCCAGCAGAAATTCCCCAAACCATCAAAAGAAAAAGTCAACTTAATTAGCACCGAATTTACAAGATAAAAAGAATTATGTCGTACATTACCGCAATCTCAAGTTTTATTTAGATCAAGGACTCGTAATTAAAAAAATACATCGTGCTTTATCATTCGAACAGTCACCATGGCTCAAAAAAATACATATACTTTTAACACACGTATGCGTTCTTTATCATCATCAGACTTTGGTAAGGACCTTTACAAACTCATGAATAACTCTGTTTTCAGTAAAACGCAAATAAACTTCGTAATCGTGTTAACGTGGAAGTAATTACGAATCGAGAGGCTGCGTTAAGACGAGCATGTAAGCCATCACATAAACAGTCCAATACAATTCATGAAAATTTAGTTATAATGCAGACTGCGGTAACAAATTTGGAGATAAATAAACCTATTTACGTTGGATTTACTGTACTGGAATTATCAAAGTTGCACATGTACTGATTCCACTACGACATTTCGCATTATCCAAATCGACTAAACCTCTGCTTCACAGATACCGATAGCCTGCTCTACGAAGTTGAAACGCCAGATATCTGCGAGGATATGTGAGAATCCATTATTAATTACGATTTTAGCGATTACCCAAGAGACCATCCTAATTTTAGCATTGAAAATAAAAAGAGAATCGGAAAATTCAAGGATGAATTGAACAGTCTACCGCTTGAGGAATTCATTGGTCTAAGGCCAAAATGTTATTCTTTATTGTTTGATAAGGATGAAGAAAAGCAAATAGTGAAAGGGACAAAATTATCAGTGAAAACGGCATGCCTTCGTCACCGTCATTATCGTGACGTTTTGGACAATCTTTCAACTATACGCGTGAAGCAAAATGTGGATAAGTCGAGATATCATCAATTGGGAACATACCACCAAAATAAAGCCACTGTTACCGCCTCTGATACAAAATGATGGAAAAAAAGTGATGGAGTTCGCACTTTAGCGTACGAACATTGTGACATTCAATCTCATAATATTGATTTGGATGATACTATTGATATATTGTAAATTGTTATTCTAATAAATATATTTGTACAGTAATTACTGTCTTTTTCCATTGATCTGTACTCATTGTTCTGGTCCATTTTTTTGTGGTGGCGGTTGGCGTTTTGAAAGGGGTGGGTTGGGGAGGCGGGGAGTTGTGTTTTTGGTAGCTTCGCGTTTTGGGGGAATGGAGCAGCGTTTAGGGTTGGTTGGGGAGGGATAGTTCCATGCATCAATAAAGTGACGCAGATGCAGTAAAATCACACAAATATACTTTATTCTTTTGTCAAAAATCCGGTTACTTAAGTAAATGACTTAAATAATGATCTTGAATTCATTCGGCGTTCGGCATATCAATGAAAAATGCAGTTTAATCCTGGCCCACGAAGCAAGCTGTGGAAATTATATTTTCCTGCAAGAAAAAGAAACAAAACCGTTTATCGGTAACACCTTGTCTAACCCTACATATTAATTTTACCTTCAAAAAACATATCAATGAAAAATTGTCTAAAGCTAAAAAGGTCATCGGAAATTTAAAACATTTATCACGATATTTACTAATTAAAACACTTTATAAGGCCTCACTTTACAGTCTACTGTGACATAATTTATCATGAACCTTCAAAAATCAGTGCTTTTGGTCAATCTCTCTCTACAACGATACAGCATTTGTAGTAACAGGGGCATGGAAGGGTCTAGCCGTTCTAAGCTTTATTATGAACTTGGATGGGAATCCTTATCAGACATACGTCTTATACGTCGTACCTTACTACTGCATAAAATCGTTAATGATCGTACTCCTCGATATCTCAAAGACATGCTTCCAGCTCAGCGCTTTCAAGTCAATTTGGATGCCCCTCCTCTCTTTACTAGTCCACTTTAACTCCACTAACAGATATAAAAACTCCTAATGCTATCAAAAACTGGAATTTATTCATCACATCCTTCCAAACTATGCCATCTTTCCTTGTCTTAAAAGCACATCTGAATAACTTATTTAGACCGAAGGGTCGACCAATTTTTGAAATTCACGACTGCTTCGGTTCTCGCTCTATTTTCCAACGTAGACTTGTGCTCAGACCATTAAAAAATCACAAATCCAATCACAATTTTGAAGACACCCTTGTCGACATGTGTCTTTGTGGTATTTAGGCCGAAGACACAGCTCATTTTTAATTTTCCTGCAGCAATCATCGCCATACTAGCACCCAATAATTTAAATCACCTCGCAAACTCATTGTCTTTGTATTTATATGGTGACGGTGGTCTATCTGTTCGCGATAACAGAAGCTTGTTAAAAGCAACAATAACATTTATTAAAGAAACTAAACTTACTTATAGCTTGTCAACATTATTTTTAAGTAAGGCAATCCCCCTCCCTTCCCCTTCCTATTACGACTAGTGTTTTCTTTAATGCTTTTAATACTCATAGCCTTTTTTTGTTGTTTTCCTTTCGTGTTTTCTTTTCCGTCTTTGTCTTAGTATTACATTTATTTGATTTCATTTATAATATAAATTTATTTGATTGAAATATTTTATTATAATTAACAAGTCATCAAACAAAGTGGACCTCAGCATATCAGCAACAAAAATTTAATACCCAATTTTGAAAGTGAGGCATAGTTTTGTGAGTCCAGGTTCTGTTCTGAAATAATCTGAACTTTGACTAGTACATCAAATAAAGGAGAAACAACAGGTATTCCAGAAATCTAAATATTCAATTAATTTATAAAAGAGAGAACACATTCAATTTTTAGCAAAACTAAGGTAAAAAAATAATTGAATTCAAAGTAACCGCCTGAATAATATTAAACAATAATAGTAAGCGTAAATTTAAGCCACATATGCTTATCAATCATAACTTTCCTTCCTTGTCCTTAAGAGTGCAGGATTCTATGAACGTTCACACCACAAACACACACACCATACTCCACGCTGTATTGAGTTAAAGAGACTGATAATTTAATTGGTTTGCATTAAATACTGCGTGCTTGACTGTGTATTTACAGACTAAATACGAGCCTTATTCCCGAAACCAGCGAGTCTAGATGGGATGTTGAATAAAATATTTTTTTATGCGTTGTGAAAAAATTATGGTTCAAAATTAGGTGCAAAATTATTTTTTTTTGCGTGAAAATATTTATTTTTTTGCATTAATTTTTTTTTTATGAACAAAGATTAATATTTTGAATTGCAAAAATATCTTTTTGTTAAAAAAAATAAATAATAATTTTGCACCATATGGACAACCATAGCTGTTTATGACTTTTTTTCATGTCATGACAGCATGTTGTTTTCTAGAAAAAAAATCAAGAAAAAACAAACAAAAAAAAACTTCCATATTTGTGCTTTTAAGAGTAATCCTTCTCTGATTGTTTATTGCCATTCTTTGTGTTTTGTCTCGTATATCTAGAAATAATTGTTTTGTGTACTTTTTACCTTTGCTACAACTCAACCTCGTTAAAACCCGGCCCATTATGATTCCATTTCGAGAACTCCATAAAAAATGGCACGCTGCCGGCAACATCATAGATTTATCCCTCGTATTTTGAGGGATTATTGTTTCAACAATAATAATTTATTGAGTCTTGCTTACGGGACATATTTTCAGTTAACTGAATTTGGCTTAAGGAGGTATACGCGTTATTCAGTCAGCATACGTTGTGCAGTTGATAGGGGAATGACATATCGTATGCTGCATTGTGTTATATTAAATAGATTTTTATAAGTATGAAACATGCCGTTATGCGTGTGAGCAAATATTACGACTAATTTATAACCCTGTGGAATGTATTTAATGCGTCAAAGTACTGTATTATACATGTAAAACAATTAAAAGACTTCGCTAATTATACACGCGCAATTTCGTTATGACGTATCCTTTGTAACATTATATATTTTCTGCACACTTCGGAGTATAACATTATTGATTCAGAAGCAAGACACATTTATTTTCAGACGACGAAAGCGTGCAATAAATATATTGTTGTAGCTCCCCCAAACTAGTTCCTTACTATAAGGCTGTGAACGACCGAATGATACCCCTGTCTCATTTTTATACTGCTTTCCTTGTCATTAAAATTGATTAAGAAATATAAAATGTCCTTATGTCAATGCATTCTTTGTATCTAGAAACGTGAATAATATGTTTTTCTTTTACTTCTTTTGCATTAGTATTAAGTAATTAACTAAAGTAATCATAGTGTAAAATGTAAAAAATATATATTCTTTTTCTTTATTGTATACAATACGAATCTTATACTTTTTTTATCTACTTAACTATTAGATTTTCTAATATGTAACATTTTTTGTTGTGTGTAACATTTATCTTAATGTTTCATAGTAGCTATAACATTACAAATTGCGCCTCTTTTGCTGCGAGATACAACAATACGAGTTATCAAGTCGTCAAATTCTCTCTGGTGAATAGTTATGAGCACGAAATTCGTTTACGCAGACTTTAAGATACAATGCCATATAATTGCATGATATGTAAAACATGAGTAATCACATCAAGACAGACTAAACTCATGATATTTTCGGTTGAGAAATGATTGAAATATCCCGATTTTGGCCGGAAACATAAATATTTTTTTATTGGCATCACATTTTTAAATAATATTTTACCCGTGACAGTTTTTTTAGGGGACATTTTCGAACTAAATTCTTCTATAACGGCATGGCACCATCAGATTTCACCTCTCATGCCACGCAAATGTAGTTATAGGAGAAAGGGTAAAATGTTTGGGTCATTCTAGTGAAATTTTGGCAAGAAACCCCAATTTTTTTCTTTCATTCATATAGAAGAAGAAGGAAAAATGCTATGGATAATATTTATTTTGATATTTATTTTTTAAAGCAAAAATGTTATGGCTCTCATCGATTCGAGCCTGCTTGTCTCATAGTCACTTTGGCTACCATTATCATATGGTTTTATACCTGGGACAAATATTTTCAAATACCTAATAGTGACAGAACCGACTCACAAACCATTCAACTATAAATTTTCTAGGTCGAGGAATCAAATTTACAATTTTAATAGATAAGTTTTAAAAATGTTAGTGTTGAGAAAATCATATTCTCTATACTTCTCTAAATTTCATAGAATTTCGAGATTACCACCTGCTAACCTATGGAATACAAATGGAACAAATGGAATATTAAGAAATTCTTTTCTCTCTTTCAAGTGTAGTTTTTGACAGGTATATGTGAATAGTTTGACTTTTGAGTCTACTACCAAGTTAAAAAGCATTAGAAACCGTAAATTTCTCTCCGATATGTCATGCACGTTCGGCAAAATACACATAATTTCGAAGTAAATGCTTATTGATTGTAGTTCTTTATAAACATTAAAACAATAGAATATTCCTTTATGCGCTAGAAGAAAAAAGCTGTTAAGAGGGAAATCAGTCGCCTGGAATGGTTCCAATAAATTACTTTGTAGGAAACTCGTGAATGCTTTTTGTAAAAAATTATCTTGGTAATCAAAAGGTTGATTTGTCTAGAAGTATGAAGTATGTTTTTCCAAGAAGTTATCCTCTTGTTTTGAATCATACTAAATCAAAGTCGTTTTTGTAGGATACTCGTATACTCTTTGAGTGAATGTGTGATGTACCCATGTCAAAGAAAAATTGTAGCAGGTAGGATACTATAATATTTACTTCAAGTCATTTCAAGTTGCTCAAAGGCGCAACGCATGATTTTTTTTTCGGGATGGGGATGTTTGTAATTGTTTTGCCCGAAAATTTGCCTGAGTATTGATGTTTTTTAAAACTGTCGCGCATTTTGGCTTTTAGATTCTCTAAATTCGTCATTTTAGCCATTTTGTGCATGATTTTGCCTGAACAAAATCTTCATAATATTTTACGTGACCGGGGTGGAGGGGGCTACATCCCCCTAGTCCCCTGGCTGATTCACCTATGAAGTTGCTCAGTTTTTATGTCAAAATCAGAACTCAAATTAAATAATTGCTTAACTTATGAAACAAAAAAGATGATTTTTGTACAATATAAATATAATCTTGTTAGATGGTAATAGTGTGAACACGTTTCAAAATATGTGTATTCATTCTTAAGTCCCCATTACACGGAATATATCCAGAAGAATTCATAAATAATTTCTAGAACACATGTCATCATCTATTCTCTTATGTAAATAATCGAATTACATAAGAATAACATAAATTTACTCGTGTATTGTTAAAAAATATTCTCTTCAATGTTGTTTTTGATATGTATGTTTTCCTGTTTTCCTGATTCTTATTGAATTTTTAATTTTTAATTTATCTAGTCGTTTTTTTTATTTTCCCTTCTTCTACTTCTTCATTTGTTAAAATTTACGTCATAAGAGAGAAAAAAAAAGCGATTCTTGTGATATAAAAATCATCATATACCGATGACAACATCCTTGGTTATATCCAGTTAAAGTTCTTGTTTCCAATCTTTTGATACACACTCATGGCGAACTTTAAAAGAAGCCAGTTCAATGTGCAGGTATACTCAGACTTAGATTTAGTATCTTCCAGTTATCTGTTTGATCTAAATCTTCCAGGGCTAATTTACATTATCCCATGCAATCAAAAACATTTTTGGAAAAATCGATAAAATATTCCTGGAATTATGAGTTAGTTTCGATTTCACACAAAGTAGGCTAAAACTCTTATACCAATTACGAATAATAAATTTCATAGCATCGAGAATACATTTCTAGCTACAATTTTAATAACGATTGAACCATGCATTCAGCAGTTAATCCAAAAGTAGTTAAGAATTGAGATTATGCGTCAAAACCGGCCTCCAGTTTTTAAGCTTTGGATAGATTTTAAAAAAGATTCAACCATTTTTTCTGAAAATTAATTCTAAAGACATTATTTAATAATATAAACTTGCTCTGAAAAAATCAGGTCAAAAGAATTACCGTAAGACACTGAACTAGAGCCTGTTATTATAGTACGCCATGGCTTAATCATTTGTAGAAATTTTCACTGTAGCAGATTGATAACTCGTTGATGGTTGACAAAATACATGATGTCATTTGAAACAAAAAAAAAACAGAATATCTTTAGTTGGTAGGTTAACAGCTTACTTCGACACATAATCTCAACTATCTTTTGTATATTTTACAGTCTGTCCCAACCCTAAAAACTGGAGGCTAGTTTTGAAGCATAATCTCAATTTTTAACTACTTTTTGGTTTAAACACTGAATGCATGGTCCAATCTTAATCAAAATTGTATCTCGAAGCTTTGAAATTCCTTATTCGTAATTGTTATCATTTTAAAAGTTTTAGCTTACTTTGTGTGAAATCGAAACTTACTCATAATTCCACGAATATTTTATCGATATTTCTAAAAATGGTTTTAATTACATGTCTGGATGATATAAATAACCCCTAAAAGATTTAGAACTAACAGATAACTGGAAGGTGCTAAACATGAGTATACCTGCACGTGCACAATGAACTGGTCTGTTATATAGTTCATCCCCCCGTGTATGTAATTGAATAATAGATGTAAAAGAATCTGCACCAAAAAAAAATCTTTCTTCATTTCTTCAATGTCATTTATCAAAGAAGAATTCAAGAAGAATGGTAGCTTTGATTAGAAATTCTTCAATAAATTCTCCCATGTAAATGGGGCTTTAATCAATATATGATAACCCTATTAATACTAACGAGATTTACTAAATATGAAAAGTGATGTCAAAGAAGTGTTGTGATCAATATGTGTGATATACCATATTTAACCGACAAAAGAAATACATCGGAGAACAAACAAATATCGTCGTCAAGCTTGACGATCTCAAAGAGGCTATATGTATAGCTGTGTGAATGATAGAACATTGCAAGAACTGTAATTAAATATTTTGAAACTATAATTTTGCCGCCATGCCGTCCTCATCATCCACATTAAGAAATGTAAGTGATGTTATTTATAATGTAAAGAGATAGTTGCATTAGACCAACTATAGGCTTACATAGAAGCACATTTTATTTTGTACGGCCATGTAAACAACAACACACTGACTCTTATTCCAAAATATTTTGTGATACGTGTATTGTTGTAGTTGTTTTTGCAATGCACCGTTAAAAGTTAATTTTTCTATGAAGGTTTTACCAGAATATCAATTGACGGATTTTACGTGACGAAAGTTTACTTTAGGGGCCTTCTCAAAAAAGTTTTCATATTTGTTAACAGAAAATGTACGTAAGGGGGGTCAAGCATAATTTGTTGAGAAAGAATGAAAATCTCCGATATACTTGAAAAAAAGGTAAAACAGTTTGAAATGTTTGAATGATGTTAATGTTATCACAATTATGTTTGTTTAAATCAAAATCGTTTTGAGCGACCCCTTACATATTGCCTGTCGGTAAACACCGATACACCCAATCTCGTACCCAGTGCGATACACCCCTTATATAATATATAGAAATTAAGAATTAACACCCTATCACCCCCTGGATCAACTCATTCACGGTCACAAAATGCTAAGTTTGGATGGGAGAGTTAAGAGAAAGCACTTATATTTCAAATACCACCCAACTTTCACTACACCCTAATAATATATATGTTGTTAAAAATAGAAAAATAGGTTTTGTGAAGATTTGTGCTTTTTTTGTGTTTTTCATTATTTTGTATGCTGAAATGTGATCTCTAGGGTCAAGAGACCTGATTTCAAATAAATACCACTTTGCCCTTCTTGGGCAATTTGAAATAAAGGTACAAATCCAAAAGAAAATAGATCAAAAGGTAAATCAAAAGGTTATATATCGTAAAAAAGAAATTTGATTCTTATCATTTAGTACTAAAGAATATGGCCTTAAAATCTTTTTCTTTTTGATTTGTGTTATTATCTCAAGATGATCAAGACGATCAAGATCGGCACATTGGCTCAGTGGTTAGGTTGCAGGTTTCTCAATGGAGCGACCTGGGTTCGATTCTTTCTGGATCCCCGTAATTTAATTAAATCAATCACTGAAATAATGTCGGCCACAACCGATCCCTTGTTGTGCGTTAAATTCGACAATGGATTCCGCTAAATGTCAAATGTTGTATATGTGTAGTAAAATGTTGAACCATCCCCGTTAGAAGAGCTTAATATATACTGCCTACTATCGGCAATGTATAGTATGTAATTGTTAATGGATGAAAATCATATAAAAAAATGATCAAGAGTGCCAAAATGGCAATTACCTGAAATCAGTTCTCCATACCCTAAAAAAAGATCACATTTCTAGAATATCTAGCACGCAAAACAGGTTCTCCTTGAAAACTCGAAATATCCGCAAACTATTTCTGTTTATTCGGAGTTATTCATCACTGGTCCTTATTTCTATTTAAATTCAATGATAATACTGCATAAAATAATTACTTTATTTTCTTCATAATATTTTCACAAGACAATATATAGAACTCATTTGGTGCTTAAAAATTGCTATAAAGTACGAAATATGCTATAGAGCAATCAAGATTTTGTTTTGGACCAGGACCATGCTATAAAGTATGATATACTATTTAGCATTATAAAAAATCTAATAAACACCATCCCACCAATGATACATGTCGCTATATTCTGTGATTTTATTAAAGTTACCAGTTTTTGTCATAAGATCGCTCTACATCTATTTAAAAGAGGAATTTGCAACAAAAATTGCCCTCAGAAAAGTTTCACAAATAAAGATATTCCTTTTCTTCATGAAATACACAATAAACAAATTTCCTTAATCGCGCCATCACAATCGTTATTTTATTTAAATTCTGCCGCGAAATAATCGTGCGAAGAAGCATCACGGAAGATTTTGTTTCGTGCGCTCGTTGGTTGAAACTGACGTCATTATTAGAAGAATTTTCTAAATGAGTACCGGCCCTTAACACTAAAGTTCTAAGCACATGTGACTTCATGATATTAATATTTTGTTCAATTCAATGTTTACATTGTTTCGCCATTACATAGTGGCATACCTTCTAGAACTAAAGCATAAAAACTATGATAAAAACTCCTAAGGTATATTTATTTATTTCCAGTTTGTTATCAATTTTTATGTAACATATTATATTATTTTCCGTAGCTAGGATGAGATTTGTTGATGCAGCATATTTGCAATATAATACACAAAGGAAAAATCTGTTATATTTTTTTTCAAAGTTTCATATCATTACCATTTATCATATTTTTATTCTTGGCCCTTGAAGAAGTTTTATTAGATTTTTTTTGTAAAAAAGATTGAGAAATTGTATAATTTTGTATTCTTTTAGATATCCAATATGTCTTATGAAGATGCAGCAAGTGTACTGGTCCATGAAATGGGATTTAATCGTGCTGAAGTACTTTTAGCTTTGGACGATAACGCTGGTGATTTTGAGAAGTCTGTTCAAAATTTACTAGCTGGTAAATATAAGCCACCGCCATATCAAAATGCAGGCCATGTTGATATTCCACAACAAGAAGAAGTCAAAAAGAAAAAGATATATCCAGATTTTATGAGTTTATTTAGAGGCAAAAAACATGAAGAAAAATCTGAGAAAGCTTCGGCGCCATCACTCTATGATGCTGATACGTCAGGAGCAGGAGGACTTCCACACTTAACTATGATGCCTCCACCATATCAAAAATTAGAACGAGAAATCTTATTGAAAGATTGGGAAGTCCAAATGGGCGTAAAACCTGTTAAAAGTATACAACCTGAGAAAGACAATTCAGCATCAGTTTTTTCGGGTGATGGATTTAATCCCTTGCCAGATGCTGACGAAAGATGCACTGTTTGTTTTAGTGCTCTTACACTTGATATTGAAAGCATTTATTCAGAATCAAAAAGTCAAATTATAAGTCATGATAATAAAGTAAGTTTATGCAATTTTGTATTCCCTTTATTCCCTTTTATTGGGTTGTGGCTAAATGCTCATTTTGGATGATGTATATTTTTATTGTGGACATAAATGGACATAAAAAAATAATTGTCTTCAAAGGGACCTTGCATTTATGTTTTAGGCTCGTTAAAATAATTTAAATCCTATAATCAAAGCCTGGGATTTGTTTAAATATCTGAGGGAAGGCCTATATTCTTTGTTCCGTTTCTTGAAAATGTAACATTTTTCATGGGGCATTAGTTAGAAGGGGCATTTATTTAATATTTTGCTTTTAAAGAAGGGGATGTTAGAGGAGGGAATTAAAAAGAAGGGGATAAGAGGGTGGCCAGTTCCTGGAAAATCATGGAAAATCATGGAAAATCATGGAAAAAAAGATTGGTCCTGGAAAGTCCTGGGAAAACATGCATAATTTGGCTTAGTCCTAGAAAGTCCTGGAAAAATGAAATATCTTAATGTTTGTAATTTGTTGACAAATAGATTTATAAAACCTTGTTATTC
>JAUKPT010003208.1:0-12309 GCA_032273505.1 Nanomia bijuga
AGGTACGGCGTCTTTCGCGTCTACACGGTAAAAAAGAAATTTTGAAAAAAGATTGAATATTAAAATTACCATTGATGGATATGTGTCAGATGTCACTAATTTTGAGACAGACATTTGTATTCGATTTAAATTACAAGTGGGGGTTGTTCAATGAATAAAGATTATGAGTTAGCGAAACAAGATTTTTCGTCGAAAACATTTATTGAAAAATCAATTTTTTGAGTGAAATGTGTTAGCATAACGATTTTGAAGAAATCTCCTAACATATATATTAATATATATGAATTACTAGTTGTATTCATTTAAAGTTAGAAGATTATTGGAATATTTTCTATTTCCTAACACATATAAACATTTCTACCCCAATTCATAGAGCATTTTATCCTCAAATCATGTCAGATTCGTGGTACTACCTGTTTAAGAATTGGGTAGATCAATCATTACAACATGGACAGAAACATGTCTAATTTTTTCCTTCTTCATCTCCATTTTAAGACTGTTATCAGCTTCGTTTATGCGAAATAGAGATCAGTTAATTTCTTTGTCGGTAATCATTACTGTTTGTTTATTAGGTTACGACAAAAGGGACTATTATTCATGTACCTTAACCTTTAAAATTGAAATCGGCTTTTATAGACTTGTAATGAACTTCTTTTGAGAAATTGCTTTGTACCTTTAATTTTAATAGAGATGAAATAGCTGCTAGAAGTACAATGATTTTGGTCAACTGACTGTATTTTCAAAGATTTGCAAACTGTTGAAAAAACAGAATAAATTAAATACTGATAACAACAGTGCATGCTTTTCGGAGATTATTATACTAATTTGTTTTTTGGCATAGTTATGCCGCTATGTTGAATGTTACAAAATTTGTAGCGTATATTCTTTTCTTTTTGCAAATTTCTTTTTCCTTGTTGATAACCGAACATGTTATGTGTTATTTGAAAAGACCTTCTATGATATCATAAGATTTTTCTGCTTCATGCTATATCTGGAAGATTTGGATTTGTTCATAAATATCATAGAAAATCTAAAGGCAAGAGACGTTTAAAAGATTAAAAGTTAAAAGTTTAATGCTGTTGTCCAATATCTTTTAAAAGTCCCTCTTCAGTTTGTATGTAAAGGAAAAGGCTTTTTCTTTTACCGTACTAGTACCAATAAAGTACAAGTCATTTCGATAAAGTCTCAATGCAGAGAAATTGAAATAATTATTTACATTTTCTCCTAAAATTATGAAACAAAGAATGTAAGGATAAAAAACTGACGACGAAAATGTTTGTTCTACTTTTATCTTTCTATGCTACACTCATCACTTCAAGCAAATACGAGAAGATGCTCTACTACGACCTGTTCAGCGGCTACAACCCGCTCATCCGTCCAGTCCGTAACGATAACGACACAATACAAGTGAAAATCAAACACACCATCAGTCAAATCCTTGAAGTCAACGAACGGGAGGAACTTTTCGTCACAACAGGATGGAACAGCTTACGATGGCACGACGTCTATCTCACATGGGACCCAAAACACTACAATGGCATCAAAAGCATTAATCTGAGCGCACGTCTAATATGGCTGCCAGACATTGTCCTGTATGAAGATTTTAACAGTGATAAATTATTTGGGAGTGGAATTGATGAAATTCAAAACAGACTCTCCGTCAATTATCAAGGAGATATTATTTGGGGGTTAAAAGCAACTTTTATCACAAAGTGTCATTATAACGTCTACTACTTCCCTTTTGATATTCAAACTTGTCATCTACGGTATGGAAGCTGGTCTTATGAGAAAGGAAGGATTGATATCTCGCCTGATAGTCATATGAAGATTGATCGTCATATGCAGCATAACGGTTGGTTGGTACTTAATTACAGCTCTATTATGATACGAAGGAACTATACGGGCGGTACTTATGAATCTGTAGATTTCAAAGTGAAATTTAAGCGAAAAGCATTTTTTGGGTTAGCCAATCTGATCCTGTCACCCATAATCATCGGTATTCTGGCAATGTTGTCTTTTGTTTTACCTGCTGAGTCCGGCGAGCGAATAACACTCTCAGCAACGTTACTGCTAGCCATGGTGTTCTTCATAATCAACGTCACATACTTAATCCCCAACGATAACACGACAGTACCAATATTATACAAATTCTTCATCATGTCTTTGATAGAGCTACTCGTCCTCAACTGTTGTATCATATTCAGTATGCAACTATACCATAAATATCAAAGTGATCCACAAATGCCGTTTTGGTTGCGTGTGTTCATACTGGGTAGGCTGTCATACTACTTTGGTGTGCAAGACGAACTGCGTCGCAATTGCTTGTATAAAGTTATTGACGAGAAGAGCGTTGATTATGCACAAATTGAGTCGGCGCATGCGTTTGAGGTCGTTCAAGAGATTCCCCATTCAAATGAGAGTATGATATTGAGGGAATGGAGGATCGTTGCAATGACAATTGATAAAATTATGCTGTATTTGTTTTCAGGGGCGTGGATGGCAACTCTTATGCTTCTTTTCATACAGATTTTGTATCCAGAGTTGATACTCGAAGCTTCATACTAATTGAAGATGATCTAGGTCATTTTTAAAACATTAAAATGCAATGAATGATATGCCAATAGAAAGAGCGTAAAATTCACTTTTCAGAAGAGGGGTCAGTCGTTGAAATTGGTTAAATAGTTCCTGAGTTGTTTTAAAAAAAAGTAACTTTTCCTTGTCTCGTAATTTCTTTCCTCTTTGTTTATGATTTCGGTAATCCTAAAATTCAATGGTCTTCTTTTCTAAGGTTAGCTAAATACCATTAAAATGCAATAATTTAAATAAAAACTAATGATCGGGAAATGTATCGTATTTTTTTTGTATTTTTTTTAAATTCCTATATTACCCCTTGATTGATTGTTGGACCGATAAAAAAAAAGCCATCATGATTATGTCAAAATATCATTTTCCCCCATTTGAGGTGAAATGGATCATTTTGTTTCTTCTTGCAAAAAATAAATTCGTTATTTTTATCTTAAATTTTAAGGTAATAATGAAGTTTCTTGGTTTAACATTTATACTGTATATCTCATTTACATTAGGGACTCAAAAAGGTTTTCATATCTGTTAGGCATCCCGCACCCTCCAATGATCCTCCCTCCACTATATTGTAAATATCTCCAGAACCCATTGCTCTTTCAGTTTTTCTTTCGATGACTTTTAACATTTATTTATAAGACACCTTCTGAAAAATTTTGGTTTTTATTGGATAAGTGGTTCTGGCCCAGCGGTGCAAAATTGGGGGATGAGTAAAAAAATCCTATTTTCTCCCATATAAAAGCCTAAAATACATCAATGGCCATAAAATATATTTAGATAATCCATTCAAAATTATACTTGGACACGATTGAGATACTGTTAAAAGAAAGCATTTGATAAAGTGTCTTGAATATCCGACGCCTTGACGTCATTTTACGACGTCGTGACGCCATAAGACATTACGTTAGAAATGCTAGCAAAAAAAGTGCTGATGACATCAAAAATGTGTTAAATTATGTCAAATATTAGAAAAGAACGTTTAAATACGATTCAAATGAGGGGTCAATCACTTTATCTCGATGCCTAATACTAGTTCAATCGGCATTTTTCCAAAAGTGGTAACATGTCGGATTTTTATGACGTCATCGCCAAATAATGACGTTATGACATCACCATGTCAAAAATTTTGACGTTAATCGAAAGCTTTTAACACATATTACAATTGTGCCAAGTATGACCCTTCTAGCACGTCATTGAGGTTTTTTTCGATGGGAAATATGAAAAAGCTGCTTTTAAAAGGCCCCTCAGATAAATAGATTTCATCTAGCAAGGAATATATGTTTTAGGGGTCAATTATTTACGTTATCAGCCTTTCGAGGTGGTGAGAATCAGGGACCAATATAACTCTAATTACACATTTAATAATTGAATGTATTGGTCAGAAGATTGTGTTTGTGAACTTTGTAAAGAAAATCGCAAATACAATGAAATAAATCGAATCTTTTATTGTCCCTATGTCGTACTCTCTTCTTTTATTTGGCAAAAAAAAACAAAAAAAACAGTAAACGAGCTTCTCGGTCTCTCCCTCATCAGATAGATGTGCACAGTTAGAAAGATCACTGTCAAAGTCAATGATATTTTATTGTCAGAAATAAAACCAAGCAGATCCTTGTACTGGAATCAATCAGTCTTTAATTTTGAAAAATTGCTTTATATAATACCAAAGCTAATGAGGTCGTTCATTTTTATTCAATCTATTCTTATACTTCAGGGAGAAGTAAATTTAAGGTCCAAGTTGGCTAATCAGTTATCGAGAAAATTTTCTTTTGATGATTCTTGACCCTTGGTCATCAATCAAGATTGTAAATATTGTCCTATCATCTTATAGGGTCCATAATACAATTTTTGCTGAAAGGGGCTAAGCAGTATGCCTTCAACCATGAGGTGAGGGTTTAATTTTCTCCGAGAAGGTAGTATGGTATATTTCTAGAGGTTTCGGACCCCCATTTCATTGCTGGATTAGTAAAGACTAGAAGCATTAAAGAAATTTCAAAAAACTAGTTCATTATCTACAATAATCGAATGTGGAGAATTAGTTTTCTTTGACTATGGTTAAATTTTACAGATATGAAGATGAAATGAAGGCGAAACAATTATTGCTCTTTTTCTATTTTAATACGTAATGGTAATTACTACGTCGTTCTTTTGTTTTGTAATTCATCTGTCGATCAATAAAACTTGTAATCACCCGGTAGAATTTATCTTCACTCATTTTTTTTTGGTCACTTTCCTCTGCAACTAACTAACATTGTACCGACTTTCTCTTTAAAATAATCATTTTCAAGCTTCCTTTTCATTTTTTATTGAATATAAACCTAATTGGAAAATCTATTTTTCAAAGGATGTAAGAAGAGGCCAATACTCAAAATAAATGGCTGTTTTGGCCTTTTTAAATTACGATGATGATTATGATTTTCCAATTTGTATTTGACAATGAAAAATATTTTGTTAAGAACAATACGTTTCGTATAGTCTTTAAAAAACTTCTTTAGAAAAGAAAAATTGTGAAATGCGTCTATTTTAATTTCTGTCTAGGTTTTAATAGAATTTTTTAATTTTCTTCTTCAGAGAGAGAGAGACGACTCTTGAAATAAATGTGGGCGCAAAAATTATGTCAATCAAATATTTTTTATTGGTATCAATAATATGCATGGTGGCAAATGATCGAGGGCCATAGGGGGTACTACCCATAAACATTCTTTTTCAGGATAAAATCTGTTGCTATCTTTTTTTGATTGGTGTTTATCTTTTGACCTATTTGAGGCTGTTTGTTATATTGGTTTTATCGGATTGATCTTATATTGGGAAAGTTGTTTTAATCTACTTCTTTGTGCGAAAAAGATGAAGAAAGAGACAGTATGGATGTTCTTCATTATTATAGTTGTTACTTGGTTCCTATGCGTCCGCTCAAGTGACAATGAACGCAGATTACTAAAAGAATTATTCGAAGTTCGTGCTTATAACGTCGCAGTCCGCCCAGTGCGATACGACAATGATACCATAACTGTCAAAATCAAGCATACGATGGGACAAATCCTGGATGTGGACGAACGAAAAGAGCTATTTGTGACGACTGGATGGAATTCGCTGCGCTGGAGAGACTCTTATCTATCATGGGACCCACAGAAATTCAACGGGATCAAATCGGTGAATTTAAGCCCCCGTATGACCTGGATCCCTGATATTATGTTATACGATGACTTTAAAAGTGATAAAGTTTTCGGGAGCCACGTTGATGAAGTCCAAAATCGTCTCACGCTCAACTATAAAGGAGATATAATTTGGGGATTGAAAGCCACATTCATCACTAAATGTCATTATGACGTTTACTACTTCCCTTTTGATATTCAATCATGCCATTTTCGATACGGCAGTTGGTCTTATGAGAAAGGAAGGATTGATATTTCGCCGGACAGCCTCATGAAAACGGATTACCACTCAAAGCATACTGGGTGGCATGTTATTGGTCACTCATCCGAAATGATCCACCGTAACTACACCGGAGGAGTGTATGAGTCAGCAGAATTCTCAGTGACATTTCGAAGGAGGGCGTTTTTTGGATTGGTCAATTTAATTCTTTCACCACTTATCATTGGAATACTTGCGCTTCTGTCCTTCATGCTACCCGCCGCGTCGGGTGAAAGAATTGCGTTAACAACAACCTTACTTCTTGCCATGATTTTCTTCATTATAAATGTCACTCATCTAGTCCCGAACGATAATGTCACGGTACCGATAATATTCTTGTTTTTTGTCTCGTCATTGGGTGAAGTTGTTTTTCTCAACATATGTTTGATATTCGCAATGCAGTTGTATCACAAGAAAGCGTATGACCCTCCCATGCCGTTATGGGTGCGGGGGATCATCCTGGGGACACTTTTATATTATGTTGGTATGAGAGAGTACCTCGAAAAGAAGTATTTCAAGCACACTGATATTGAATCAACAATCGAAATACAGATTGTAACGCAACAGAAGAACGAGATGTTAAAAGCCTTAGGGACACCGGTTTGTAAGATTAAAACACACAGACATTTGCAGTTGGCAGAGAAGATAAGTTCACGCGAGTGGAGGATTGCAGCTCTGGTTGTCGACCGATGTTTGTTTGCTATTTTCACAGCTATCTGGGCAGTGACTGTGTTGTATTTCTCATTGAAAATCACACTTGAACAATGGTATCATTATTCGTAAAAGATGAAGTTTTAAGTTGCGTTCATTAAATTTTGCTTTAAATTATTAATACAAATAAAACATTAAATAAAAATGTTGCTTGGATTTAACAGTTAAAACAAAGATTTCGAATTCAGTTATTTAATATTTTAATTTGTTCTTTCTTTCAATCATTTATGCGGACTTATGAAATACCATAAGCATTGTCAGTGACTAATATGCTCAAAAACTGCATTAAGTGATTTTGTAGTTGCAGAAAAGAAAAGTTATGATTTAGTACGCTGGGAGTTCTGGAATTGACTTGTGATTGATTCGTGACTTGTAATGGGATTTCGGTAAATGGTTAAGGAAACGCAGAAACAAATACAAATTCAACAAAAACAAAATAAAAAGATTTTCAAACTTCTTTTTTCATCTTCTTTAAAAGGCCTTGATCAAAAATTAGTAGAAGTTAAAAAAAAGAAAACATAAAAACGTGAAAATACGGTTTACTAAACATATTTTTTTTTTGCTCAAAGATGATCTCTCCTGTTTAACTGTTTAACTAGAAATCAGTAATCCTAATACCATATTGTACTGACTGTATTTTTGATATCTACTTACTTCAAACAAGAAATCTATCATCTGGAAATCAAAATGTCCAAAACTGACATCATTGAACTTTCAAATTCAGTTAGATGCGCGACAATCAACGCAGGTCCTTAGAAGCGCAGAGTAAAAACTGCCAAACAGTTCTGAAAATGGTTAGGAAAGAGACCGATCCGGTAATATTTGCAGAAAGCCAGTCTTCTTCATTGGTTATCAGTAGATGATTCTGTTTTTGTAAAAAGGTTACATAAAAAGGTTAGCAGAAATAAAAAGATGTCTTGAGATCTTGTTTTTTCAGCAATTATCTTTTCTCGTTGATGGCATTACTGAGACAGCAAGCAAATACAATTCCAAGTAACTAAAAAAAATCATTGGACTTGATTTAAGAAATCTGAAACGTTTAAAGAACAAACTTGCTCTACACCCTTTTCTAAAATCAGTTTATCTATGACTTCAGATTTCCAAACCTCTCCCTTGTTTTGCTCCTTATTCATTTTGAGGAGCTCCTTTGTTTTCGAACTCAAAAACTAGTTCAAACTATTCCCTATTGGATGAGAAACGTGAATAGTAAAGGCGAATTGAATTGAATTTGATGCAATATAAAGCTGAACAAGCTGGAGCTCTTTAGCGAAGACAAAATATATGTCGACTCATACTACTTAGTTAGAACCGGACTATAGAAATCACTAAGCGATAAAAAGCTTCTGCAATGCTGTGTGCAATGAATCAGATTCAAACGATATAAAAATTATTAAAGTCACACTCATACCTGTATTACAGCGATTGCAATTGTTACTCCCGTAATCTTTACCATGTGTGAAATAGTTGATTTCAGTACTCCTTGAACTCGTGGCACACAACCCTAAAATAACAAATATCAGTTAGAAACTGTTTTAAAATCCCTCATAAAACTACGTACGAATGATTTCAAGGTTCAAAGTACTTTTTAAGGAGATTGACGAGACTAAAACCTGTAGAGTCTGTATAAAAATAGGTCAATGTTTTGAAATATCATGATTTTCATATATATATCACGAGCTACCTTAAGAAAGTGTTTTATATCACATGTTATGTTTTGCGATATTAAAAGGAACTTTTCTGAAAAACGCTAAAAAAACTACTTTAAGGCAGGCATTGTGAAAAATGATTAAATTGTCGGATGAAATGGCCACTTTTTGAAGATCTATAACTTCTATTATTCACATAACTACAATTGTTGTTTTACATGAAGATTCGGCGTATAACGTACACAATTTAGTTGTTTGATAAAGCTATGTAGCGAACTGAGTTCTGAATTCGATAGAAAAATTGACGCTGCTGTTCGACATTAAATTCAATAACCTAATAGTTCTTTTTCTTGATAGTTTGCACTTTCCGAAATCAGAAAGGGTTAACAAGAGTGGGACAATCAATGACGTATTTTTAAGAACAATTGCTCCATTTTTATTCATACGCTCAAAAAAAGAATTTTCCAATCTAATTTTATTATTGTACTAGTTACTAAACTTCTACGCGGTTTAACTAGGCAACATGTAAACACATGAAATCCGTCTATTCATGTATTAAATCTTCCGTTCGACAAAAAAACAGAGCCCCTAAGTAAACAGATCGCACTGAATTCACAGCGATAATAATTGGACAAAAATTCTGTTTTTGAGCAGCGTCCCAGGTGAGATGAGATGTTTTGCCATCTCCAAAGACATTAGTGGTCCTTCTTTTCTCCCAACAGATTTTCTCAAGCAACTAATTAATCACTCCTAGTATTTACAAATGAGTGCCACATTACTCGAGAGGAACTGTACTTACGTCAGAGAATGTAGTCCCTTGTTTCATTGGCTCCAGGTTACAGTTCTTTTGGGGATTTTTGCAACAACTTTCAGGTACTTTGTGCATTTTCTGCTTTTGATCTTTGAACCATTTTGAACTTTCCCAGTCTTTCGGCTCTTTCGATCCGCAGCATTTGAACTGAAATAAAATGTTTGTTACTGGGTTAAATGGTTAATGGTATACGGTATCCCACTGATGCATTGTAATGATTTATTTTGATAAAAAAGTGTGTGATGGACTCCTTTGTTATATTATGCCCAACATGGAAAATCTTGATAGTCAATCGTATGCTTGTTTGTTTTATCAACAGGTCCATTACTGGAAAATAGACTTAAAAATAGACAATGAAAACAAATGCTTTGGTCAAATAAGAAAAAAGCTATTACAGACTGCAATTTTGTATTAATACAACAAAGATGATTAGATAATTAGATAACATTAGAATTCGTGTGAATGAGCTTGTCAAGTTAAATTAAGCAAGTGAAAAAAAAAATTGTGATTACTGCTATCCAATCAATTCTTAGCATTTTGATAGTTACTAGACTTCAACTTGGTTTGATAGGCAAACATTTATAGTTACTAGACTTCAATAACGTTTGATAGGCAACCATTTATAGTTACTAGACTTCAACTTGGTTTGATAAGCAAACATTTATAGTTACTAGACTTCAACTTGGTTTGATAGGCAAACATTTATAGTTACTACACTTCAACTTGGTTTGATAGGCAAACATTTAGAGCTACTACACTTTAACTTGGTTTGAGAGGCAATCATTTATAGTTACTTAACTTCAATACGGTTTATTAGGCAAACATTTATAGTTACCAGACTTCAACCTGGTTTGATAGGCAAATATTTATAGCTATTAGACTTCAACTTGGTTTGATAGGCAAATATTTATAGTTACTAGACTTCAATATGATTTGATACGCAAATATTTATAGTTACTAGACTTCAATATGGTTTGATAGGCAAATATTCATAGTTATTAGACTTCAACTTGGTTTGATAGGCAAACATTTATAGTTACTAGACTTCAACTTGGTTTGATAGGCAAACATTTATAGTTACTAGACTTTAACGCAGTTTGAAAAACAAACTTTTATAGTTTTAAGTTTCCTTACTTCCTTTTGGAAAGCATCAACTGCTTTCGTGAGTATTTGGTCTGCTTCTTGTTGGCCTCCATACGACAAACTAATTGCTTCGTTGATTCCAGTCTCAAGCTGATCTTCAATGACATCTCGTTTTGTGTACGCGTAAATACCGGCACCGAGTTCGAGTGAGAAGATAAGGAAGATCAGGACAGCGTACTAAATGAGAAAGATACAGTTATCACGATTTAATAAAACCTAAGTCATTTCAACGTATAACGGTACTTTTCCTAAAAACAAGGGTTAAGTTGATTTATTTCTTTTTAAATCTGCCTTACACAAATTTGTGTTTCGAGGTTTTTAAAAAGCGTGCAATCCAATATTCTTTAAAATCGATCACCAACATGGTAAATTTAGCTGCAACACTAATGACATATCTCCTCGAAACACAGAATACGTGTTTTAATGATGTTAGCATGAGTTTTTCTCCAATTATTTTTCCCAGGTACCTTTAAATTATCACATTCCACTTCTTTATAAGTAAAAACTCTCATGAAGTGATTTAAATATTTTTCTGTTATGATGACATGAATTAAATGCATGCATAATGACATGAACAGTGAACATTATCATATAGACGTATAAACTATTTATATATACTTACATAGATCAGCATACAAGGGCTCTTCTTCAGAGCGCCACAACACCCCAAGAAGCCGATAAGAGTGACAATAACCCCTGATGCGATAATCATGTTGGCTGCTGTAAGTTGGGGATTCCCTTTAATGAGACTGTCCCATGGTTCATCTACCTCAACACGACTCCAGATACCGACCCCGAGCACAACCATTCCTAAAAGCTAAGAAAAATAAATACTTTTACTTACACATCTTTTGTCGCGAAATTTAAATAAATGTGAAGAAAGTGAATTCTGAAGAAGTTCGAAAGAACTTGGCGACAAATTATCATAATTTTCATCCAAAAAAATGGTATACGAGTCTCATTCGATTAGGACTTTTAGAGTTAGAATCTAATCTAATCTAATCTAATCTAATCTGCGTTCATTTGCATTATTTATGAATTTCTCTATCTAAAGCAAAGATCAAAATAACCATCGACGAATACTTGACTAACAGTTTATATACTAAACACAAGACATTTAGTTGTTATTTAAAATGGCAGACTGAGTATGGCGGATATCATCACGTTCTAGAAAGACGATGCATTAGTACAATATAGTATTATGTTCTTCTGGTAGTATCGCTCCGATGATACGCGTATTTTTCTGAACAAAGCAGTGGTCTATTGTAATTTCTTAATTTTATATTAGGTCGAGCCGTCCTTGTTAGCACCAATTCTTTATCCAATATATATACATTCTCTTCTCTGTATAGTCAGTTAAACTACGCGGATCAAGAGATTTTTTATCATGAACACTTTTAAGATGAAACTGATCATATGTTCATCTGGCGGATCACACGCGAAACCAATTAATGAGATAGTGTAAACTGAAATTTTGATGCATTGATTAATAAATATTATTGTATCCACTAAGAGAACGGATTATCTGTTATTCCCGTCTATCAAAAATATTTTTCTCTCGAATGACCTCCACATAAAATCAATTTTAAGGTGAGATATCAATCCCTTTTGAAATATCTTCAAACCACATCTAGCCGAGTAGTATGGAAAAGGCGCATCTGCCTCACTTTTTTGTGGAGGAGAAACTCGCCAACCTTACCGAGGTCATATGAATCCCGAAAATAATTCCGATAAGATTCGTAATTAAGCGCGACTCTTAACGAGTTCATTTTTAACGATGACGTCATCAACCGACCGACAGACTGACTGCCCCGCCCCTTCAAAGTGACCCCCACCCCCAAAAAATCAAAAGTCATCGGATTAAGCTAAAAATTGACATGTATACTATTCAAGTACGAGGAATCCAAAAATAATGGTCTCAAAATTTGAAAATAATGGAAAAATGGGCTAATGACCCCCAAATTGTCCCCAGGCACCCAAAAATTAAAAGTCGTCGGATTAAACTGAAAT
>JAUKPT010003209.1:0-12307 GCA_032273505.1 Nanomia bijuga
CAGCCAAACGATTTATATCAATATTTACAAAATAGCTAAATAAATAAATAAATTCGTGCTGGGCGAAATCCTCAAAAGCCGTCATAGACAGCTATCTAAGCAGAGGACCCGCTTTGCACTGCCGATTTAGTGAGCTTATTAAGCTGAAAATATTTTTTTTGACTGAGTAAATATATCTTTTCTAAAAAATTCGAATTCCATACATTTAAATAGATTTTTCAGAAGAAGAGAAAGAAGCTCATCTGGGCCCGGTTGTTTGAATGTCATTTAGCTTAAACACTGTTTAACGCGAGATATTTCTATTGTTATCGACTCAAATACAATAAGCTTAAACAGTGTTAAGCTTAATACAGCTTTAAACATGCTTTGAACAAACGGGCCCTGTATTTCAGAATATCAATAAATAATTTATAAGGAAAAGATGCGCAAGTTTGAAAACATAATTTCGTTCATTGATTTAGTGAGAGAAAACTCTCTGTGTTGACATAAATTTTGCTGCTAATGTTGATTTGAGAAGGGGCACACTGATATTAAAATATTACAATACGTTTTTAGAAATGTAGAGAAAAGAAAGAAAGAAAATAAATATAAGAAGCTAAATAAATTGTATAAGTAACCTAAAAATAAAAAGAGACTGACTATCACCAATCCGAGCGTTAATATGCTTGCAGTTAAGTTATTCACCTTGCTATCAGCCAAAGAACCTATGCGATTAATTGCTTTGTAAGATCCTTCCTTCACGACACTTGAAACATTAAGAACTAGTTCAGGAGGAAGACCTTTATTTATTGCTGCATTTTCCAATTTATTAATACCCTGAATTGCAAAATCTGCTCCGACTGATTTAGCTTGTTTAAAACATTCTGAAACTGCCCTTTTAGCAAGTTTTGTTCCTCGTTTTGCTGCTAACTTAAAATACTTTTTACAAATGATTTTCGCAGCAGCCATTTCAGTCTTTGCTGTTTTGGCAGCCACCTTTGAGAATAATCTTGCTAATATGGATCCAAAACCGTGTCCATGATGGTAATAAACACTTAAGTAAGAGAGTGATGATGTATAATGATACAGTTTCAACGTGCTCACTAGTATAGATGATTCAACCAGACGTTCTTCACGACTTTTTTGCAAAAACACAATTCATTTCATTTGGAAAACAAAAAATTTGGTGGAAGAATATTTTTACATTTAGCTTCCATTGCCAATGGAACTACTATATTTTGCATTGAGTTATTACCTGCTCGTAATTCAGCCGATGCTTGCAATAGTTCACATAATAAACCTTTATTATCAGAAGGAACCACAACAGTCCATGGGTGAAACAAGAACGGTGGTGGTCTAACACTGAATAAGAATCCAGACCCTTTTGCTCGATTTGAGTATGGAGAACCGAGTACCTTTAATCTTTACATCTTGAACCAAATCTAAAGTAGTCACAATCTTTTTGTATTTGCGTAGAATATCACGTCTATGTTTATCTCTGAGATCAAGTTTAATCAATTTCAAAATTGTTGATTGTGTTTTGTTTTGCGTAGTCAGCATGTTTCCAAAAAGAGAAAATGAATTTTTTCCATTTTCCGCAGTGTTTATATTTATTCCAAACATACCATCATCAAGAAACTGTAGTGGAATGCTATCGAAAGCGTGTAAATATAATTCACCAGGTTTCTCATCGATTTCAGAATGAGATAATACTTGGATGTCACCATCATCATCATCATCCAAATCAATTAAGTTTCTTTTGGAGTAATCTTTTCTTCATTTTTCAACTGCTCAATTGACTTTGTAACCAGTTCAAGAATTCTTGAATATTTTAAACTTTCAGCATGTTTCGAATGTTTGTCTCGCCTCTGCTGAATTGGTATTTAACTTTCAATCTTTAATTTCTTATGTAACAACTGCTCTTCGGTAGCAAGTTTTTCAACACGAAGATAATGATTCGACATAATGATTATGATGATGTTACTCACTCAATGGTTCCCAGTAGACTAAACCCAATTCAGTAGAGTTGAGTTCTTTTATACATCAAAAAGCCAGAAATCGTTCACATTCTTTCGATATTTTCCAAATCCATCCACTCTTTCTATCCTGAAGAAAAAAACATAAAGATGTTCCCATTTTTCCTAATCGTCTGTCTCGGTAATCTAAAATATTATGTAAATGTGTGACGTCAACATTATTGTATCTTCCCCTTGTAAAATAAGCTTCTACTCAATATGACATCATCTAGAACTAGCAAGTTTCGACTCGATGAGGCATGCTGGATTGGATCATGAATGACAGATACATCATTACAAAATAATGCATTAATACCACCTTTTCACTGTCCAGAATAATCTCCAATCACTTGTTCATAGAAAGTATAAGATAAGCTGTAAATAATAAATTAACTGGTGCTATAAAATCTTTTTATGAAATCTCATCTAGCTTTTGCATAATTTCAGGGTTTTGCAGAGTGAAAAATCTACGACTTTCATAGGCATGAAGACATCTTTCATGACATGTTCTTGATCTCTGAATAGTCGTTGCACTTAAAATCTTTGACAATCCCCAGTCAAGCTCAATGGCTATATATTCAGGTTGATGGAGACTCTTCCCACATACCATTAATTTTTCATAGTCCATCAGGTCAGGTTCCAATAGTAAGGATGTTAAAAGTGTAGTCTTACCAAATCCAGACTTTCCGACGATAATTGCACACACACTGCATGGTAACCAAATGAAGTGTTTTCATTTTATTGATCCATTATCACGCCAAGTATAGCTAGACATCTTAGATTCATCATCACTATTTATAAGTGACTGTTCAGATTCTGACGACTCTCCTTCACATTCCTCTTGATATCATGTATGCTAGTGTGGTTCTTCAGGTGAACAGTCATCTGGTAAAAGTCTTTTATGTTCAAACATAGTATTCAAGGGATGAGGCTTCCAATTACAGCGTCCACCTTCATGTCTTGAGATCTGTTAAACTTTCTGGTAAAACCTTGACTTCATAAATACATAATGTATCACTAGCTAATACCGAAGCTAAATGAATTCAAGGCAAGTCGGTAGTACCTTTTAATAAGAGTTTAATTACTCTAGCTACTCAAATCACTTTTACTACTCCAGTTACTCCAATCTTCATCCAGATTCACGACTCCAAGTTACTCCAATTTACTCCAAATACTTTAATTACTCCATTTACTCTAATTTTGCTCTGGAGTGACTACAAATTGCTCTATCTACTCCGGAGTTACTCCATTTACCGCAATCTTGCCTCAGAGTGACTCCAAATTACTCCAAATTACTCCTGAGTGACTCCAACTGCTCCAATTACTCCCGAGTAATTCAAATAACCTACTCAAAATTACTTTGGAGTTACTCCGACAACTCCAATCTTGCTCCGGAGTGACTCCAAATTAGTCCGAAGTTACTTAATCATATTGGAGTTACTCCAGAGTTACTCTGTCTGCTCAAATTTACGCCAACTACTTCAATTACTCCATTTACTTTCATCTTGCTCCAAAGAGACTTCAAGTTGCTCCAGCTGATAAAGTTGCTCCAGAGTATCCTTGTGATAGATCTTTCAATCATATATCTCTACCACCTTGTTGAACATCTTCTTTAGGTATCCAAGAATTGAATTTATCCGGGTAGATCATTTAAAAAGAACTTCATCACCACGTCGGCGAATAATGCAATCAATTCTGTAGATATTTTGGTCAGTCTTTTGAAGTTGTTCTCTGTAAAATGATCCTTTAACTTCTTCACCGGCTAAATCTAAGATATGATCAACTTGAGGTTTTGCCCGTACAATCCCACTTATCTCAAATATCTCTTCCAACCAGTTGGCAGTAGCTTCCTTTTCAAACAATCTAACTCGCATATTATCACCAATGTTCAATGTCAGTTGCGTCTCTTCCCTCTGTTTGGAATAAAGTCGGTTCGCACAACCAAAGCACGTTGTAATTTTTTCCGTTCAAAACTTTAATGATGAAGGTCCTCATTGGGGTCGCTTTTTTGGTTTTTGGGCCATCAAGAGAACGTGTTATTTTCCGCTTACATTTTTTCCCATTTTCAGAGACGCACGTGGAACATCTAAGACAGATATACACATGTTTAAAACAAACTGTGGACTATATACGGATTTTTGTAATGGCAGGAAGCACTGCAAATAAACATTTTTCCCAGAGACGCACGCAGAACATCTAAGACAAATATACACATGTTTAAAACAAGAGTCTGCTGAACAAAGTCTAGTTCTTTTTAATTTACTACACAACTGTTGTGACTTTATCATGAATATAATGAATAAATAAAATAAATAAAAATTCATACATGTTTCAATCATTTTATTGACAACCACAATCATTCGATTAATGACTATTTCTATACTAAATCGGGGCTCGGGGCTCGGGAATGGGGCTCGGACTTCCGCTACACCAAAATTTCTTGCTTTTTGTTGCAACAGTAATATCATCATACTTTGTTTGTAAACTTATCTAGATCGAGGAGTAAATCACTATTGAGAAATCTTGTACACCATCAAAATAATTCCTATTGTTTTTTCAGAAATCTTAGGCCTAACTAAAATCCTTTTGTATAATCATTTGTTCGACTTCATTATTTTTTCAATCTCTATGATTAGCCTCTCCTTCAGATAATAATGGGCGGCCTATAATATTAAGCCAATTCTTTATTTCTTAATCTCTATAATTAACCTCCTTTGGGTAAGAATGCATTTACCAGAATGACAGCTTTAGTGCTTTCTAAATCAAAAATACTTTTCATTGCATGAATGACAGCTTCTTCTACTGTCTGTAGAAACTTGTAAGTATCCACCCACATCTTGAATTTCATCACTAAATGCCCATTCTATCATCTTACCAACAATTTTTCTAAGAAACTTACTAATTCTAATTGGACAAATTTGTAGTTCAGTTTCTCCTGGTGCTTTGTTCAAGAGAATCAACCTACAGGCTGTGTATGCTACTAAATGTGTTTAGCATTTTGGTAGCAATTTGGGTGTAAAACTAGCAATTTCATCTCCCAAAGATTTGCCTTCTTGTTTGTTATGTTTGCTTTTTTTTGTTAAAGCAGATATTGATGTATATATATCGATAATTGGGCCCTGCAGTAGTGGTGGGTTGCTGCAACAGGAGGATGTAACTTTACAATAATTCCTTTGTTTGTTTTCATGGCGTTATTTTCAGCTGATTCACTAGTCTAGAAATCTCAAAGCAGAGCAAATTTTTCCCTGAGACTAGTTTTAAAAATATCCTGCTAATATCAGTATCAGTTTGAAAGATTGAAAAGGTTTAAGTTTTTTTGTAGGTAATATGACAGATTTCATACGTTACCTTTGTACCAGGCTTTACTTGTTGGTGATGGTTTTTGTAAATAAAATGTTTTCTTCCAGCTAACCATCTCCTTGTAGATTTAATCGATCGTTGCTTTGAATTCTTCCTGCAATTGATTATGATAGTCTCTCTTTGGAACGACAAAAGGAAAGTCAACTTTAACTTTACATATATCTTCTCATAAGCTCATGAACATGTACAAGTAATATAAATTCTAACATGAACCTCATGACTGCTTTACATTCCTTTATAAACTCAAGTACGCACGTCACAATCCCCCTCGAAGATAGCCCATATTTAAACCCAGTCCCCAAAGTTTTATTTCTGACATTCCCTATTGAACTATTTAGTTAAATATTGTCCATTTCGAGCATGTCTGCTGTCTTGAGTTGATATACCATTGCAGCGTTTCTCTTAGGTCGGAATTTGGGAGTATCAGCATTTAATTTAGCACATGGTTTACAAACTTCTTCAATATCGCAATTCAGCTCTTAAAGGGTAAGGTTGATTAATTAATTCTCACTCCAATTGTTCTAATGGTTATTATCAGATCCAGGAAAGAGGTCAGTGACAACAGCTAGCTTCCGCAGTCCTCTAGTTTTAGTCATCACCTTTAACTAAAACTAAATCTCATTTCACTGGTTCAATAACCTTTCCTATGATTTTAAATTTCAAATTATGGCGTTCTCTTAAACCTTTAAAATGTATTTTGCAATCTACCTATTCCAGGCATTATCCTAACATCGTTGAATATATTTATAATGTTTGCATAAATCACCTTTTACTAAATGAGTAATGTTGAATTATGAAAACTACAATTTTGGTGTCTACTTCGTTGATTATTCATAAGATGCTTAAACCTAAGAAGATGATGTTGAATCAAGCTGAAAATTACCACAATACTAAGTGAGTAATGCTTAGTTTGCATATGACTATTAAAATGTTTATTGATGTCCCTCTGTCTACCTCAAATAATTCATAACTTTCTTAAAAGCAGGGCATACCTAGGATAATCCTGGTTTTTGAGATAGTGTGTTTATCTTGTCTGCTGGGCGATAGAGAAAGACATTGGAGTGGAATCTTTCCACTGTGATGGGATTGGACACTTCTGTTGGACTGGACCCAAATGGAATTGTATCCACTAGGAATTTTATAAGTATTTTTAAATTTTCTATGGCATCTAATTTCCCCTGAAAAAAACATATACCCCAAACCTATACCCCTAAATATTGGATTCATTTCTTAGTTTTTCCTAGAATGGACAGGTCCCCTAATTTTTTTCGGATTTTTTCAGGTTTCCCCAGAAAAATCAGCACTTCAAAAATTAGGTGTCTTAAAAATCATGAGGGGGAGTGAGGCTGGGACCATGCAACTTCTTGGTAGTGACCTTATTTAGCATTGGCCAGACCTTCATAGGTAAAGTAGCTATAGGGTTTAAGTGAAATAAAGATATTGTTTCTAAATTGCTCCCTTCATTCAATAATGTAATGAATGGACAACTATGATATTCTTTTATATTTGCACAAAATGCTGCAAACCAATAAATCCTGTTTCCCCCTTTTTAAACTGAATTCTTTTTCAGATTTCAGCTGTCCTTCAGAAGATAGAGAGTTTCAGAGAATTTTCAGATTAAATTTTAATTTTCTACAACAACAAAAAAATGCGTTGAATAATCATCAATTTTTCATTATTTCAAAAAAAGTTTTTTTTGGAAAATGAAAATGAGCTACTTCACAGTTTGACTAACCTCAGAATATTTTATGGCATTATTTTTTTTGGCAACAGAGTGAAAAAAAGATTAGAATAATAGTTCCTAAAAAGCAAACACGCTAGGAGATATTCAGTCTATTAGTCTTATTAACTTTTCTGTGATGATTATTCCATCATAGAATAACATTTTTTTTTTCATTTTCTTCATTATGTATGTTGACTTGATACGCATATCATCATCTCACCATTTATTTAGCTCAGTTACTCAAGGTTTTTCATAGCCATTTTTTAAGTTCTTATTGTCAATTGTCTTGTCTTTGTCAATTGCGCATTATACATTTTTATTTTTCGTTTTTTTATTTAATTGTAATTTTTTGTTCTCTTTAATGGTGAAATAGATGAATTGATTGAATTGAGTTATTAATAGGAAAATGTTCTTTACTTCAATCGCCAGGCTCCTGAGGTTTCATGTAACCAAATGAAAGGTTTTTCTTTAAAAATAAGATATTTTTTGGGGGGATTAAAATTTTCTTTTTTACTATAACTTAATGCATGTTTTACTTGAACGTTGGATATTGCAGTTTCATTTTTTAAGTACAAGAATTTCGTATCTGTATGCATTCAAACATTTTTTTGTTGCTCTTCTCGTTTCTGGGAGATGTTGCTTAGTGCATAATGATCAAAGAAAAAAGTTAATTTTCATCATATCATCTAATCCTAAAGAATTATTTAGATGATACATTTATACATTTATTTTTGTTTTTTATTTAATAAAGTATTTGAAACAAAGCAACCAAGGGATTGTCAGCAAATTATTATTATTTCATTGGTTGAAAATATCTTGAAGATTTTGATTGGTTCACTTGGGAATTTTATTGTAAATTTTAGTTTTTTCAAAATATCAAATGATGACATTGTCAGGTTCAAGTTAAAAGGGCCTAAATAAGACATTTTTAAGGTACTAAATTCGGTGCACATTTTGAGGGTAAAACTGATTTTAAATTATGATGATAAGACTGGCATATGTGGTGCACAAACCGCGGGTAACATATACCGAATATCCCATCTCTTAACATAGTCTCATTGCTGAGATTTAGAGGTTTAAGCTATGTGCAAAAAATGAGGGTAACATTTCATAAGGGTAGGAAGGGTGGCCGTCAATTTTAGGTCCTTAGTAATTCTTTTCAACATGAATTGAGTTTAAATGACCTTAATGTACAAATTGTGCAAGAATATGAGGGTAACATGAAAAAGGTTATTTCTATTGAGTAAAATGATATTTTATTTGCTTGTTTTGGTTTGAATTTGGTGTCATAAATGTGTAAAATTGTGAGGATAAAGTCTTTATATACTACTTATAGAAAAACTTGGTCTTAAGTGTTGAAATACATTAATATATTAAATGATATTTTCCAATAAGGTGGGTGATTCAAGATTGATTTACATATTCAAATTTTGTCAGAATTAATCCCAACTTTGAGAGGATGTTCTGAATGGTCTCTATTTTCAGTTGATAATCCCAATTTACTGCAACGTAAGAGAAAATGAGGGTAAAATGAAAAAATTGTCTTTCTTATTCTCAAAATTGCACATTTATTGGAAAAACCTGGTGATATGTTAAAAATTCTTTTACCTCACTAGCATATGGGTTATACAGAATATGCAGTTTGAAAACTGGATACCTGGTGAAGAATTATGAGGGTAACAGAATATTACATCTTGTGTCAATTATTTTATCTTTAAAAGAGGGCAAATCAATTTTACCCTCTGTTTTCATAATAAGAATTGCTGAAATTTTCATCAAATGTTCATAAATGAGGGTAAAACGAGAATTACCCAGAATTTTTTTTTCAAAAAGAGGGGAAAAGACCACAAGAAAATAAATCACTTTTATCCTTCTTTTTTTTCACAACTTTTAAGTTCTTTATAAAAATCTTTAGTTTTAACCTCTATGGAAGTATTAAGCCATAAAATATTGCAATAGAATTGTTAAAATTTTCATCAAATGTCCATAAATGAAGGTAACATGAAAATTACCCAGAAATTATTTGTTTACCCTCAGATATTGCACATTTTGAGTGAAAAAATGTAAAGATGCCAAATAAGGATGATGGAGTTATAACCCTTAACATATGTAAGGTATAAGACTCAGTGACCTTCCAGTGGAAAGTTATGAGGGTAACTAATGCAAAAAGGTTACCCTTGATATTTTGCACATTTCTAAGATAAACCGTGCACATCAATACTTTTCTGAACTCCTATGACATGAAGAAAATATTTCATTTTAGACGAAAAATGCAAAACTTTATTCTAGGAGAAGTTATTGAGGATAACTATTTTCTCAATGTTACCTTCAATTGAGGCACTTAATTATACAATTATTATTCTGCCAACTGATCAAATCCTTTGTTTTGCAGTTACCCTCAAAACTCATGCACTTCATCTGATTCAACTTGAACCTGTCCACATTTTGAAATCAACCAATAAGATTCTTGATAGTGGAATTTTCATCCAATCGAATGTCAAATTTATCTATAATAAAATAACAGAACGATCCTTAGGGATTGACTACAAATGATCCGTAAATTGGACATCATTAACACTTGATTGGATCACTTAAATTTTCTATCATTCTTGACTTAACAAAACAACCAATAGTGACATGTAATTTTCAACCAATCAAACATCGGTTTAACAAATCACATTGCTGTTTGGTTAAGAACCAATCAATGAGGACTTTATAAATACTTTCACCTAAACCTTTTCTTATCATTGTTTTTGATGTCTTGTAATTTTCTATCAGTGGCAGGTGATAATAAATTGATGTTAATTAAAAAAGAAAAAAGAGAATATACAGAAAACACTCTTGAATGTTCAGTTTTCCATGTAATTATGATATAGAAACAGTCTTAGAAGAGTGAATATATTTTATTGATGAGGAATGCTCAGTATTCGTAATAAGTGTCAAAAGTGAAATTCCTAAAGAGACATTATAATCAGGTATATCTAATTTGTATTCATATGACAACTTAAGATATATGTGTATTATTAAATTTATTATGTAATCCTAAATAATCTGATTCAAAAATTTGAAATGTATTTTTTTGACCAATGTAGTGTATATATTTCTTATGGATTTTTCAGAAAAGGTGTGTAATTTCTTTTCATGAATTTAGTAGTCAGGGTGATTTACCTTTTGGTTAGTTTACCCAAGCATTTTTTATGATATTAGGTATATGTATATAGTTATGTTTTTTTCAGGCTTTAAGATTTATTATGCTTCAAATATAAGAATTGTACATAATTTTTGAAACACCTGTTGGGGTATAGTTACAATTTCATTTTGCTACAATGTTACAATGTATTCAAGAAGACATTTATACATATTGTGGTCAAATTCCTGACAGATGTATTATGAAATGAAATAAATAATCTTATTCTGTTAGCAACAACCTTTATTGGTTATAACTTACTTTCCAGCATATTTTTATCTATAATCATTTTGTTGTGTGTTAATTAAGTAACCTATGGATATTTTTGATTATTGGATAATATGAAGGATGTAATAGGCTATCTGTTAAAAACAAAAAGAAAAGAGATTACTGGGAAATTTTTCCCATTGTTAAGAGAGCAGTTTTCATATCAAAATAAGGAGGAATAAAATATCAGAGTAGACAAAAACACCAATCAAATAAGGAAAAGATTACTGAGGATTCTTCATACCAAGGCCAACTTTAACATTTCCAAGTTACCCGGTATTCTAATTCATCAATATGACAAGTCCGTTGACATAAAATAGCAAATTTCCCATATTGATGACCAAATATTGTCATTACTGCACAAGACATTTGATCTACCTAAAGAATTATATGTGAAGAGCCAGTTCTTCTGATGTGATAAATTTGTGAGTTATGGTTCCAATTAATATTAGTTATTGGTTTCAGAACTTCTGAAACTGGTTTCAGAAACCAATATTGCGATTTTTCAAATTAAATGTGCTTTTAAGGGTTTCTAAAAGAATTGAAAGATATTTATTTGTTGTATATTTGTTGTTTTTAAATTCTTTATTTTATTTCCATGCACTTTCAATTACTCCCTCTTGCCACAAACCCTGATACTTGGTAGTTTTAATCCAAAAGTTGTCCAGTCTGTCATTTTGAGAATTATACCTCTTGATGAGGGTTTAACCTTCGTGAGGGGGTGGCAAATTTTGACGACCCAGTGGGGGGGAGGGGAATAGGAAATTCTAGTTTTAGGCAGGGAAGACTAGACCCCATTCTACACTATGTACAAAAGTGAAGGTCTAACTTAGATTTGGATGGGTCATTTATCAAATTTAGCCAAAATAGTCGACAACAAAAAGATACAAAAATCGATGAAAAATGGGCTATATTTGATTGTTATACTAATCTTTACATTTGGGAGATTTTTGCATCTTTTTGTGAGTGAATTTTCTTAAATCAATATAACTTCTGACAATGGCCAAATTTGATAAATCACCCATCAAAATCATAGTTTGACCTTCTCACTAAAAAGTGCTCTTTGGTAATACTTTATTTCATTGGTTTTCATTCCTTACAGCAATTACAGCATGTGTACTTTGAGTGGACAAATACAAGATGTTATCCTTACAATGTAAAAAACTTAACAATCATCTCAATTAAAGTTTGTCTAATTGGCATATCAATCTAAAGTGAAACTATCGAGTTTTTTTTTAAAACTCAAAATGATTAATACATTTTTAAGCTAACTGTCATATTCACTAGTCCAGATTTGCCAAAATTTTAAAGTCCTTAATACTTGTAAAATTAAGAAAACAAATTTGTGAACATTTATATATAGGTCATAGAAAGAAAGTAGAAACAAATCAATGTAGTTTTTGTTTGGTAGCATATGTTGAAGATAACCAAGAGAGATCTCCAAATAAAAAATCAAGATGTAACTAATTAGAAATGAAGTGTAACTAATTTGTAAATTAAAATCATAAAGCAACACTAGAATCAAACGTTGTATCACACGTTGAAACAATATTATTTTTGATGGCATGTTGAATTTTAAAATGTGTTGTGAAATGTGTTTTTTTTTACATTGAAGGGGTATGGTTGATGGTTAACCCTAAACGTACTGGGCTTTTAATGAGTGCTTTATTACTGGGGGGGCGAATTCCGCCCCCCTCTATAAAATCCTTAAAAATGAAGCAATTAAGGTATAACCCGGCCGAGTTATAGAACTCTATGAGATCTACTGGAAAAATT
>JAUKPT010003210.1:0-12307 GCA_032273505.1 Nanomia bijuga
AGATTTTAAAGAAAACAGCCTACTCAATTCAGCCTACGCTAATTCATCGTAGATCGAAGTTTCTAGTCCGTTTGTTAGAGAAGTCCGTGGTAAAAGATACATTAGATCGAGGAATAGAATAAAAGGACATGGTCCCAAAGGTAAAGATGAAATCATTACATATCAAAAAAACAAAATACGTTACCCTTCCATCACAAGTGATCTGAGTTCTCGTTTTTAAAACTTTTGGATTCAACAGTTTATCGTTTTAGTGTTATACGAACAAGCCCAAACTATCATCATCTAGAAAGTTAGTTTTTTTTTTAAATTAAATCTTTTTCATCAGTTGAAAAACAAGTATGAGGACCTTTTAACACCGTAAATACTTATTCTATCAAAAGGTGTTATAGACTCAGTCTCCATCACTACTACATTTCTTGAAAATATCGAATCTTGTTCTGTATAGATCGTTTTCTAGATTCGACAACAATTACAAAGTTGTGGAATCTACAGAGCTTGAATCAATTGTTGACGATGTTGAAAGTATTCTTGGCATTCATGAAATTTAGCTTTGATATTGTAAATGAAGTATTCATTCTTTTCAAATTGAATGTAGAATTTGGGTTATGGTAGAGTTCAAAGGGTCTTAATAAAATTCGCGTTATATCGATGAGAAAAATTAGCTGATTGCATCATTAATTCAATAGTGCTGTAAGAAATCTTTTACTTTCTTTGCAGTTTAGGAAAAAACGAAGATGATCTGTTCATAACATGTACTGAGTGATTAAGTAAAACTCATAGGGAACGTTTAAGTGTCACGTACCGGGGCGAGTTTACCATTTCGTTACGCCCTACATAAAACCATACTTTTTTCAAATTGAAAGCGTTGCAAGACCCCCTTGGTCTTGAATTTGCCAAAAAGTACGTTACTTAACACTTGAACGTTCCCTTAATAAAGCTGTAGACAGAATAGAACATAAAAAGAAAATAGCGAATAGCTGCATATATATATATATATTACTGGACAAACTTGATGAAGTTTTATCAGAAATCAAAGGGGGAAATAGACTACTAAGTTTTGTACCAAATTCAACCATTATTTTCTATTATTCATTTTATGTGCCAACTAGTTTTATGCTTTAATTTCTCTTAATTCTTTAAACCACTATCTTGCAGATTGGACCGCTCTTAAAATCAAATAGTAAAAGAAAATTCGTGATTCTTTCAGAATTATTGTTTTTGGAAAAACTTTGATAAAAGATTCCGCTATAAAAGAAAATGTCTTCCAGACATTGTTTGCTTTAATTACAGAACCCATTATTATTGCATGTGGGATACCTTAATATAATAAAAAAAAGAAGGAATTCGGTCTCTTGCAAAACCATATAAAGAATAATTTAACATTTTTGAATAATTGAAATACTTCTTCCATTATCTCATGAACAAAAAATAACTGTTCAAAATCGGCATACCTAAGCTTACATCACAACAGGATAAACAGTTCCACATGCTGTATTATAATTTTATATTATCAGTTGAGTTTATATATAATAATTTTGTGGTTGCTTTTGGTACTATAGTTTAGGGAACACTGTGGTCAAAGTAGGGATGCACTAAATACCATGCACAATGCTTTGAAAATAAAAAGTTCGAGTTCTAAAGGGCCGTCAGTTCCATCAGGGAAGTAAGAGAGGGTTTGAGCTATGTTGGCTTTCGAGTTTCGATACAGGATCATGAGTATAACTGAGTCGAATCAGGTATAGAAAGGATTCGAATGTAATGGGGGAGGGGCTTTAAAATGGAGGGATAAGAAATTATATTGCGCGCATTTCACCCTATCTCAGTTGGACTTTTAGAGCGTTTTTAGACAATTTCCTGGGTAATTAAAGACAATAAGTCTAAAAAAGTGTTTTCCAATAAAAAACAATATTAATGTGGTTAGACTATATATAATTAACGACAGGGTAGGGGTAGGTTTGGGATATTTGTCCACCTTTTATTCGAACTTCTTCGCTATTTATCGTGTTTGAAAGGTTTTTCTGTGGGGAATGACCCCCCCCCCCCTCAAGGGATTAAAAACAAGATATTTTATGTTTCTTCTTTATTTTGTTGGCTCTAAAACAACATTAAAAATAAAGAATTGGGAGGGCACAGTTTCTTTCAAAGTCAAATTCTGTAGTTCACCTGTTATTCACCGCTAAGCTAATTCTCTAGTTCTTTAAAAAGTTTGGTGTCCTTGGTTCGTGGTGCTTTGTTGAAATGGAGGAGGTAGAGCAGGTGTATTCCTAGCATACTATGAATAAACATTCATCAATAACATCGTTACGCTCAGTCATTTTCCTGACACAAATGACTGGAGTAGTATCTAAACATCAGTACAGTACTATTTTTGTATCTATGCATACGACTAGGGTCATGTTCTCATATACTAATAAATGGATTTCTCATAAATATGTTATTCATCAATCGTGATTTGCCCCCCTGGGTTAGAATAATTTCAAGATCAAATGGTATATAGTTTAAGTACTATTGCTTTTGAAAAAGAAACATCTGATGAAAATGCATTTAACTCTCGCGCGTCATATTCGTAACAACATCCAAATAATATATCTTATTTTTCGACAGAACTCGTTCCTTAAATCAAAGTTAACTAGCTGGTGCTATTAAATATTTATCATGCTGAAAGATGCATACAAATTGCGTTAATTGTGCGTTAAAGACCTACTGTAAAAAAAATAATAATTAACTAAACATTTACCGAATTGGGAAAGTTAATGTCACCCCCTTTTTTTCTTCGCTCTTGATTATGATATATTGCTAATCAACAACACAATGTTTTTATATATTTGATTAAAACAATTTTTTTCACAAATCTTGATGAAATACGTGAATGCTTTCATTGATATTATTCGCTCAAGTGTGCAAATATTTCTTACAGAAATATAATTGTGGTGCTTGATAGCAACATACTTTCCACTTTCATCAATATATAGACAGTTAATTTAATGAAGTTTGATATGCCAGAAAATTGTTGAAATTGACTTTTTCCAAAATGTATTTTGGTCTCCCCATCAAGGTGAAGTATGTTTTTAAGTATCAAAATAATTGAATTGAGACTCCAAGTGCTAATCTAGACGTAGATGCATGGTAGAGACACTATTTGGTGGCCTTTAATTTCGGTCGGATCTTACCCGATGTTGTCAAAACTAACGTATAAAGCTAACGCAACTCTCTCTATTTCAATGAACTTACAGAATTCGCCGAAAATAACAAAGAAATAAGAAGTTCCAAAACACAACATATTTTGAAAACGTGTATAAAGAATCAAAAGTCGTACAAAGAAAAGAGAAAAAGGCCCTCGGGTGAAATATTCGAAGGAAATCGTATTGGGTTGAATGATATCTGGAATGGATGGAATAATATCCGATATCCGACCGTTATTTTAAGCCTTGACATTTTAGTCAATATGTACACTAATAAAGAAATAAATACATATGATTTTGGTAAAGCCATAAAATGGATAAAATCGTCTTTTTCAAAAGATATTTTGGTCTCCGTATCAATAGGTGTGGTATGTCTTCAAGCATGAAAGAATTTGATAGGTTTATATACAACATAAAGTTCTAAGTTTCTATAGTTTTCTCTTTGCATAAAAACAAAATAATTTTTGAATACGATTGAATTGGAAAATATATTAATGATGAATCAAATATAATGCATCTTTTTGTTTGGTTGGTGTAAAACACACCTAAATAAGTGATTTTGATGTAAAAGTCCTTTGGTGATGAAAACTTAGAAACAGAGAAATCCTGGACGTATTCTAAGAGTAACGAACACAGATTATCTAGTTATCTATTAGATTATCTATTATCTACTTTTGTATCCACAGCTTCTTAAAAAGACCAATCCTTCCTATACTTTGACATCTAGAAATACGTTATGAGAGTGTTATTTTGAAGTTGTGAGATTTTTGAGCAAATTACCCCTCGCTTCCAATTGTTCAACAACGTCGTATATCGAAGTGCATTTTGAAATCTCGTTCATATTAAAGCATAATTGCTAGTTCTCATACCTCCCATACAAGTTGTTTGCAAACATTTTGCAGGTTTACAGATCCGCCATTGCGTTATGCAGAATGTTCGGTCATTATTTAGTATGACTGTTCTTCAACACACTTCGATCAATTCATTAATGATTAATAATTCGTAAGGAAGGTGTAACTGATTAGAGATAACACACACCTCGGCGAAATATATCAGTAAATTTATAAAAAATATTAATTGATCTTTTTTGGCTTAATGAAAATATAAAATGCTTTCCTCGTATACTCATCATTTCTTGCTCTCTAAAACTATTTTTTTTTCTTCTCTTGCTTTGTAAAATCCTTTTGTTTAACTTTGAACAGGACATTTTCAGTTCCATTGTATTTAAAATAGATCTATGTTTTATTGTATGTAGCTATCTGGATATGTCAATAAATAGATAATGTTTTGAGTGCTTATATAAGTATTGACACTATATTTTCAACTAAAAATGTTGTCTTTGTTTGATTAGTGCATACTGGTTCTTAGAGCCTAAAAGTTGAAAAACAGTCACGATTTTGAAGTTGTGATTTTGATGATGGTCCCTTGCATTTCATTGCACTGTATGGAATGCTTATTATAGCTATATGATCGGTTAATTCTTATTCTATAGCTATATGTCTAAAACGAGCAACTCAAAAATACACTTAATTTCAAAATTCATTTGATCCTAATATTTTAATCCCAATCCTTATCACCAAGAATGACAATTAAGTTTGCTTGCACTCAAATTACATTTCTTAATTTGCATTTTCATTTCTTCGTTGTGTCGATTATTCATATCAATATCATCAAACAACAATTCCGATAAGTTTCCAGGAAAAACTAATATTAAAGCTTAGATATGATTAGAAGATGAATAAAGACAAATAAAATAAACAAATATATTTTTCACTGTTTAAAATATCAGTATAGAAAAAGGAATTTTGAGATGGATAATTACTAACCAAAGTCCCTTCATCACATACAGTCGAGTTGTAGCCATGAATTTGACTAAAACACCTCTGTTTTTTTATAAAGGTCGAATGAGAAGTGGGAAAATTATGATGAGTTAAATATCAAAGAAAACATTGACTCAAGAAACCCAGAAGAATTTACATAACTCCATACTCCAGAAATTCATGGTCTCGTGTAAATCAGATCTTTGATAAGCTCTACTGCTAACTCGTTATTTCAGAAGCTTTTAAATATAACCATATAACCCACATCATTTCTAGACCACTGTTCAAATTACACACTTTGTAGGCTAAAAATTGGCCCTGAATGAGGAAACATTTTTAAAATCTTTGCAAAACAACTTAGGAGCATTTTGATTAGTGTCATCTTCTGATAACTAACCAACTTTTTTGTTTTCTATGAAACCCCCTGTCTCACCACCCCGGTAAACTTTTAAGAATGTTTTTAACCCCGGTCAAAATTTGAAAAAATAATCAATTTACCCGGTCATTTTATACTTTTTTTTCAATCGATTTCATTAAAAAATATCTCAACCCGGTCTGAATTTCAGCATTTCTGGCCAAATGATAACCCCAGTGAAGTTTGGGAGTACACCGGGGCACTAGAGAAGGGGTTATGAAAAAGAGTGAAATTCAGCATTTTTTAAAGCCCTTGAACTTTAAAAATGACCCACTCTACTATAACTCACATTTCTCTCTCTCAGAATTATTAATTTGTCTTCCTCTTTCCAACACATTTTCACATGGTTTGTGTTGTTTAATTTCTTGTTCAAAAAAAAATTCTACAGTTGAGTAGGTTTTAAAAGGATGGCCGTAAACAGGTTGATGTGCCGACAAAACAAAGATCAAATTCTAGCTGCACAACCTTTCTTCATTCCAATGCAATAAAATATTTAAGATTAATGAAACATGCAAATTGTTCTCTCTGCAAATACTTTTTGGACTCTTATATTTTGTTATACAAACAATCTTTATTGAAAAAATAGTGCTAATCTTGCTATAGTTTTGTTTACATAAAAAAAAATGCATTGCTGGCACATTTTTCCAAAGCTTTTATTTCTCTCATTCCCTCTGATTTTTGTCTATATATTAAGTCTTTCGTGACATACCCAACTATCATATACAATTTCTGTAAACTATTAGTTAATCACGTGGACTTTAAACTAAACAAATCCAAATGAAATGCACACTTTCAAAAGGTAAACGAACGTGAATTGTTTGTTCCTGGCAATAATAATCCACACGCTTGAATGACCATTACCTCTAAATCTGATAAAATCATTAGTATTTTCACATGAAAACATCAAGAGAAAAAGTACGTAGAAATCATACATTTGAACCTACCATTTTATACAGAACTAAGATCAACATCATGGCCAGAAAATTGTAATTCTTGTCAATATGGATTTCACAGGGATTATTGCCTGCTTTTAGTTCGACAGTCATATCGCCATGTTTATTCACGAGAAGGCGAGCCACGCTTCCTCTTCTAATGATCCAATCGTGTACTTTTTAAAGCAATCAAAAATTACAAACATATTGAACAAAAAATAATGCCGAAATTCACCAACAGCAGCATCGAACAACATTTTTGCTTTTCTTTTTATTTGGTACTTAAATACCACAAATAAATATGAATTTCTACTAAAAAAGTATTTTGTTTCCTTTTTTTTTGTTATATAGATATTCTACCAAAACTTTCCAATCTTTAACTAAGCAGTGAGATTTTTTTACTAAAAGTTGAAGGTAAGATTGCATTGCTGGTTAACAGGTTCTCAAACGTGAATATTTCATGTATTTGCTTATGACTGCGGGTACAAATATAATCTCGCCACCTTAAAATTGAGGCGTTGTGCATTCGTAGTTGAGTGTATCTCAATGAATACAACCCGTTGGAACATTCAAACATATCTTTGTGAAAAACAAAATAGTAGAAATTTTGTTGGTTAATTTATCATTCGTTCGTTAAATCAGAATAATAAAGAGATGATAAAGACTTTGATTTTTCTACTTGTTTTTCGAAAAAGGAAATGTACATTTGATTAAGCGTGGTTGCGTGTATATCCTGGTACTTATATAACGATTTACATATAGTCAAAGAATTAATGTATTTTGTAATGTTTTTTAAGCATATTGCATGAGTGGAGACCCTGGGATGATATACTGGTGTTTTCTTATGGTGGGCCAAACACATATACGATAAACGATGCAAATTATTGCAGTTCAATACAGAATTATTTGGTTATTTTTTGTAAAAAGTGGAATTGTGGAATAAAGGCTGCATAATCATGAGAATATGAACATTAATACTTACCTTGGTAGAAAGAAAGCGTCTATGTCTGAAAAATCATTATGGAATTAGGTATTGTGCAGTAATTGGAGTAATGGTCAACTTATTGTCAGTCTTAGATTTTTATGCAATCTGTAGTTCTTTCACATTTATAGTGAATGAATTATAGCTTGTAAAAATTTCAGATTGAAAAGGAGATTTCTTAGTCCTCATGAAATGCTCCTCATTGTAACGTACACAACAATGCAAATCAGAGAAATGGTAGGGAGAAGATGTTTAATCTTCATGAATCTTCTGATCTGTAGAATATAACATAAGAAGACCGACAGACAAACAGACAGACCCGTAACATAATAAAACAAAGATTCGTGCAAAGAAAAATACAATTTCACTAACCTTCAGTATGGTAATTATCTGTTGTTGTTTTAAAACTCTCTGTCACATCCTTAGAATAGTAATTTTCTTCACTCTGTTTGAAATGATCATTATTGTTAAGTCTTGGGTAATAACCGGTGCCATTCGTTTGCCCTCGCATGTAATCAGTATTCGAGTAGTATCCATTACTATCCCCTCTGTATTGTAGACCAAGATTCGAGAGATTTCTTAAATGGTCATTGATTTCCCTCGAGTAATAACCATCCCCGACATTGTCAGATTTTATGCTGCTGTACTCGCTAAGATAATAGTCACTAAGATAATTCTTGTAATCGTTAAAGCCTTTAGTATAGGAGAAATTTCCATTATTTTGAGGTTTTATCAGGTCATTTTCCTTCGAGATATAATTGTTTCCATAGTAATGGTTTCTGAAGTAGTCAATATTTCTTCCATAGTAATTCTCAACCTGGTTTTTAGATTGTTCGTCATTGTCTTTTGAATAAAGAGGTGCGTTGTCACCAAATTGACTCTTGATGTCACTAGTTTCTCTCGAATAATAATTGTACCCGTTTGGTATATTCTTTATGTGATCGGTTATTTCCCTGGAAAGGTAATCTTCTCCATTTATTTGTTCTTGAAAGCTCCCTTCGTCCTCTTTTGGATTGTATTTGTCATTAGATTCCCCGTTGTCAGAAAGCGGGGTGAAGACCTTCTCTTCGGAGCAACTCTCTCTACTTTCAGTTTTAAGATTTTCCAACTTCATTTTCTTCTTTTATCATATGAGTTGCAATGAGTTATCTATAGCACCTTGATATTCATCCATTCATTATTTAACTATGTCTTGGTAGGATGCTGAAATGGAATTAAAATATAATAAGATAAGAGTTGTTACGAGTAAAAAGAACAAGTTCAACTAGTCCAATCTGTAATACAACATTGTTCATTTTTCTTGTTTGATGGATACTTCTGGATAGCAGAAGTATTCGCAGAAAAAGAAAAAAGCATCTATTACATATTTTAACAATAGCAATAAGGCAATAAGGTTTGTTTGTAAATGGACAAAGTAATTAAAATGCTGTAAAGAAGACACCTGCCAGGCAATACCTTTCGGACTAAGCCGTCAGTTTGTCTTAAGAACCTTCATAGTAAACTCTCTAAGAGAGGACATTAGTTGGGTTTATGCGGGCAATTTTTTACTGATCTCGAAAATGTCTTCTTTATCCAAGAAATATCGTTATAATTCTGATATTTCTAATTCTAATTCTAACTTCTATTATTTACCCAACATGTTATCAAACCTGCTCTGTTTGATGAGATGATAGATAGGTTTAACCTTCGTTCCTATAATGCGTTGCAAATGGAAATTTGCGTTTTTATCTGTATGTAACACCATCATGTGTTAAGGGAAGATTGTATTCATTCTTACTTTCGTGTATACATCGTTTACTATTTGATTATGTAACTGAATTAATTCATCAAAAGTGAACTTTGACATCACTACGTTTGTCTATTTTATGTCGCACGTTTGAGTCAGGCGAAATTTGAAAGGAATGCGATTTATTGGAAATATTTCGACAAAATATAGCAACCGTTACTGATGTGGCACGATTTGTAAACATATTTAACGGAGTTTCAGGTTAGGAGACGAAAGAAAAGTATTTTCGATTTAAAAAATGAAAAGAAAAGCAAAATACAATATTCGCAATCAAAATAAATTTCGAAACAAGCGAACCATGTTGTGACTTAATGCGATAAGATCGGCAAATCTTATCAAATAGCGGATATTCGATAACGTTTTAACGTTACATTTTCTCCAATATTTGTGCGGGTAATTAGTAAAGCTTAATCTCCTATTGTCGAGTTATAAAATAAAATGTTATCATTAAATGTTGTTAACAGCAATCAAGCAGGTTTTAATAATAACATTTTATTTAATGACACAACAATAGGAGATTAAGATTTACTAATTACCCCGGACTAACATTGGAAAAAACGTCACATTTAGTTAGCTTATTTATCGGGAAATAGTTAGCGAATATCCGGTATTGGATTATTTTTTTAGAGATGATAGTTACAGCCGAGAACAAGCAAAATAGTGAATAAAGATATTTGAAAAAACGTGGAAAATGGTAGATATATTGAGGTGCTTTGGGAAATAAAAGAAATTGAGTTCAAGAAGAGTTCATTCCACCTAAAGATAGCTAAAGATACAGCACTAAAACAATTGTAGTGGACCTTTTTATATTTTGTATATAAATGATTACAAGACTTCGAGGATCACAAAGATGTAATTTTCAGTTACCCAGTTACCTTAAGATTTGTACTTTTTATTTATCGGAACTAAGCAGAGAAATCGAAAGGAAGAATGTTTTGTCTTGAGTTACGCCGAAAGAATTGAAGTAAACATTGTGCTTTTAAGTAAATAGACAAATATATATTTTGCTAAAATGTTTATATTAATATATATGTAAATATAAGTCTCCTAGAAACACCATAAGATAGTGTTCTGTTTCGGCGAACCCTCGGGCATTCAAAGAATTGGAATAAATAGATTTGCAAACATGGTATAGTTACTCAACATGGTGTACACAATGTACATTAATGCGCAACTATCTTTGATCTAAAGAAGTAAAAATATTGACAACAAAATTACCAAGAAACAAATAATTAATGCAAGTATGGTATGCAGCTAGAGTTTCCAATAAAAGTGTTTCATAAGCAAGTCCAATAGGTTTTATTTTAGGTTTCTCAAGAATTAAAGCAATTCCAGTATTTTAGCAGTTGCTTATGAAAATACGTATAACGGGCCACTTAATGTTTTGATTAATTTCACTTAAAAAACGTAATAGATGACTGGGCCAGTATCCTCGAAATGGGTGTGAATTCTATTTTTCTTTGCAACATTTAATCTTTTGAAAATGCTTTCAATATAATTCCTTAAAAATCGCTTATAGTGTAAAAAAGTTTAAAGAACGGAAGAGTCAGACAGGAAAAGCTATAACTTGTAGAATTTATGATCTTCGAGTGAATTTTCTTTAAGAATAATCTGGAATAAGGAGAATTAAGGTTGATAACTGCGGCAGTATATGAGGAAATAAAACGAACAAAATAATTATTTTAATTATTTTAATGCAAATACTTGTACATACTGTCTTTTACCCAGACCTGTCAGTGTAGCGCGATCGCGCAACGATCGCGCAAAATTCCTCTACGCGATCGTAAAACCGATCACGCAAGGCATAGAATTTTAAATTTTGGATCGCGTAAAAGGTGATATATTTTGTTAATCAAGAAGATATAAGAATATTAATGGCAATGGTCCAAAATATTTATAGAATAAGGATTGGTTGTTTCGATTGGATAACAACTGGTTTGTAAAGAAAATGGCCGACACAAACTCGATTGTGTCGATCATTTTTGGTAAAAGGCTGTTTTTATATTTCAAGGATCCCTTTTGAGCGCTCAAAGTAGAGATGTGCCAATTAGGCAGTGAGGTAAACAAGGAAAATTACTGGTATAATTAGGGAAAAAAACATTATCTACCTCTAAAAAAACAGATTATTGACTTACCTTAGACTCTTCTTTTCAAAAAAAATACCATCTATATGACTTTTATCACGGTAAATGAGGATAACTAACTAAAAGATCGTGCCATTATATTTTCGTCATCATGGATACCAAATTGCATTTTTCATCAAAAAACATCTGCACAAAGTGTTTCATTCAATATGTTACTTGTTACGCTCCTTATTATCCACCAGTCAACAGTTATTCATTATATTTTCGAAGTCATTAAAGTTGATCAACGTTTCACGAGATGGTGACGAACATACGCAATTATCTACCCGTCCCATTTCTTTTATAACTTTAAGAGTCATTAGAGTGCACATATGTTTTACTGGTATGCATTAATTGACTGTTTGTTACAATACATTTGCTTTTTTATGATGTTTAATTGGTATCTTCTTTTTGATATTACTGCCATCTTGAAACAATACGTAAATGTAATTAAGACTACTGTTACGTTAATTTTTAATTAGCGTTCTTTTTGAAAGGCATTTGAAAATAGAAGAAACGGTCCGTCCAGGTTGTTATGCTGTCCTTTTTAGACAAAGTTCTAGGTATTTTTTCTTACCCTCTCTGTATAAACATCTGTTGTATCAATAGCTTTGTTTTAAATGTTTATGGGTACTTTTATCTCCTCTGATGAAATGCTAAATAACATTAATTATTTATAAAGGTCTCGTGAAGGAATCTACCCCAAACGAAATCCTCGCCAGAATCAGCACTCCAGGCAAAAAGATGTTCAACAAAATGGGCTTCGCTAAGCAATGGCGACCAAATTGCATACCCAAGCAATGATACAAGGGTGACCATTCCAAACAAGACGAGCACTAGATGGAACTCAAGGTCTCTGGAGGACTATAACTTTTTAGTGCAAAACAAATGCTATGTTTCCAGGTATGTCGGTGATAACGTTTTGGTCCATTCTATTGTTTAGATGAACGAAGATAAAGAAATACAAAAGAATAATATGAGTAATGAGTTCCCCTAAACTTTTTGTCATAGTTTCTTTAAAATCTTTTTTTACTCACCATACCTACCTAAGTAACTATATCTTCTAT
>JAUKPT010003211.1:0-12305 GCA_032273505.1 Nanomia bijuga
TCCCCTACAGTAACCGAATATCTTTTATGAGCCAATACTATAAATACAGTATTCGCTAAAGGAAGCTTTTAACAGTCACGAGAGAAGGTTGTCTCCTTCATATAAGCCATGGCCTACTATAGTTTGCCATGTATAAGCATATGAATTATTCTATCCATTTATCGAGATTTATTTTACAATGAATGTGTGGTTGTTTCTAAATGCAGGTTTTTCTCTTATATATTATAACCAATCAATTTCGATTTCAGAATACAAGGATAAACCAATTCAAAAGCCGGTAGCGTTGTCCAATGGAAAAGTTTTTTTTTAACAAAAGAACAAGAATAAAAAGAAATTGAGTAAAAAGGGTGTTCTCATTAAAAGTTAGTAAATGTTTACTCACCAAAGATGGAAAAAGGAAGGTTATTATTGGATCTCTCGTAACGTCTTAAAATGTTCTGATATTCTCACCATAGGAAATGGAGGAAATTATTTTATGGTAGAACCAATGCAGCAATGAATCGTCACGATTTACCCACTTCTTCTTCGAGGCGTGCCACAGGTTTCTTTACCACCATTGCGCATTTGTACATAGACCATATATAATATTTTCTTATACACTACCTTTATGACTGCATACCTTAATCTTTCCCCTTATATGATATGTATACTATATCGTATCGTATCGAGCTTTTTATCAGTATTTAATCATATTCAACCAATGCCATTTTAGGCTTCAAAAACCACTGCGGTAAAAATTAATTAAGATAAAAGTGATACCTCAAAGACACAAACAACGCTATTAAACAAACCCATTTTCTTAAAAGAATATTGGCAAAATTAATCTGGTGAGTGCAGCCATTCTTATAACTAATATAACAAGTAAGTAAACGCAAATAAGTTCTAGCCTTAAAAACCTTGTGCTATCAGTACTAACAAAATATACCATCGCATGTTAGTGCTGCTGACCGGAGCAATAATCAATAATATAATAATAATATATTTCTTTTTCAATAAATAGGCTATGCCTGTAGAAATGAATCTCGGTCATTTATCTTCTTGTAGTGAAGCGGATTTCGTTTCAATGTTTGTCAATCCAACGCTTAAACGAATCGATTTATGGTGCATCGACGACCTTGGGAGGAAGGCCGTTCCCGCTTATTATTATTCTCGAGAAGAAGTTAGCTCCTTTTGCGTTTACACGCATCTTCTTTAACGAACTTTCTGCTATGGCCTCTTGTGTTACTAAAGTAGGTTTAAAAGACTTTTGTGCCGAGAGACGAGTAGATTCATGCGACAATTTATAAACTTGAATCATATCACCTCTAAATTTTCTGTAAAACAAAGATGGTAGATTTAGTTCACGTAAACTTTATTCATACGATTTTTTCTTTATTGGATCTTTTCTACAACGTCGATACCCTTTTTTTGTAAAACGATCCGATATAAAATTTCCGTATTCCAAATGGGGTCTTACCATAGGCTTGTATAGCAATGATTCTTTGTCTTGAGTTTCATACGATCGTTTTATAGAACCTAGGATTTGGTTTTCTTTTCAGCAGTGTGTAGATAGAATTTCAACTCATTGTCCATAGACACCTAGATCTTTCTCGTGGTTTGTTACTTCGAGTTGGTAGTTGTTCATGTAAGCTTTGGGTTGTTTTTGCCAAATTGCATGACCTTGTATTTACTCTCATTAAATGGTAATTGCCATTTTGCGACCAATCAAAAAGGCTGTTATGATCTATTTCGAGTGTGTTTGTCGAGTTTTATTTCACAGCGCCATAGACTTTTCAGTCGTCCGCAAATATTTTGTACAGATTATGTTTCACTTCTCCTGGCATATCACTTATAAAAATTATAAACAACCATAGTTATTATATCATATATACTAACTATGAAACAACAGAGGTCCAATTACAGATCTTTTTGGGATGCCGCTTATAACTTTAGACCAAAAAGATTGGCCATTGACTTTGACACATTGCTCTCTATAATATGTAGATAATATCAAAGTTATATCCATCTTCAATCATTTGTGTCTAGTCTTCTAAGCATAGAAGTAACTGGGTCATACAATCTTTGCCTGGTGCTCGTTGTTGATTGAATTGTGCTCAAGTAGATGTTTCAAGATGCAATCACGTATTATTGATCCAAGTAACTTTGATATTACTGACGTCAAACTGATTGTTCTGTAGCTTTCAGGATTTTAGCGACGGCCTTTTTTGTAGAATGGGGTAACGGTAGCTTTTAACCATGATTTATGAGCACTTTCTAGCAGTGACTTATTAAATAAGGTCGAAAGTGGCACAGAAATAGAGTCATCTAGAGTATGGATGAAGTTTGACGTTTTCCGGAGATCTGTTTGGATCTAAATTCTTGAGTTTATGTCTGGGGTGATCTAGATTGTCGTCAAATTGTTTTGAGCTAGATCTTGTTCCATCTGTGGTATCAGTATCTTCTATTGTGAAATCACTAGCAAAGAATTTTTTGCAATGCTTTTTTCAAAAATGCCCCTTAATATTCTTGTAAGCGATCGTAATTTATTACTTTGTTTTCTATACTCGTTACCATTGTATCTTGATTGTGTATGCTTGAACTTTGCCCATGTTCTGTTTTGGCGTTCTTTAATCTAACTGCCTCTTTGACCATGTATATGTATATGTATATGTATATGTATATGTATATGAATTGATGTAGAATAGTGTTACAACTATTGTGGCTACTCTCAAAATCTCCATTTAGTTGGTCTGACCATATAATATTGCCTAAAACCGCTTTTATTGCACTATGGTCGGCTTTTAAGATGTTTCTTATTGGTTCTTTGTTACAAGATGTGCTAGATTTACTTTGAATTTCAAGCAAATGTGATCACTGTTCCCAAGAGGTGACAAGTAAGTTAAATCTTTTACCATCCTTTCCTCACTAGATAAATTCAGATCTAACAAGTTATTCTCTTCATTTTTACGATATCTTGTGGGTTCGGTCACGTGCATATAAGCATATAAGCATATAGGCATATAAGCAAGAGCATATTATCAAATGTCAATGGGTGGGGTGGGACTTGTAAGATGAATACTGGAACTTTTTTTGCTTTCAAAAATTATTCAAAAATTATTCTGTTTGCTAGAATGTCTTTTTGACTGACTGTTAGTTAGGATAATTCGACATTTGGTTCTTGTTTAATGTTTGTTAAGATAAATTTTCTTTGACTTTCTTTTTACCTTGACTCTAATCAAAAATGGGTTTGGCACTAGAAAACCCTGAACCCTCTTAATAACTTGTTCAAATTTGTTTGACTTTATTTTTATCCTTTCATTTTGGTTATTTGTCAGTTTCCATTGACGAAAATGTTTTTATCAATAACCTAACTGAAAAACAAAATAGAAAATGCAATTTTTTCATCAAGATTTCGATTAATTAACAGATGATTGATTTCGTGATTTACAACGAGAAACTGCGAAAAAAAGTTGATCTTGTCTGTAAAATCATTCCACCTGTCTCCCCTTACCAATTTACTATTCCCTTTTTACTACTTTCAAGGTAAATGTCATGTGTTTTAATTGAAAAATGATTTTTATGGTATAATCAAAACTTTTAATTGTTAACTTGTTCAGGTTTATTGTTAAATGATAGATAACGTTTTTTACATGTTTATCATGTTTTTTTTTTAACTATTTATTTGATGAAGAAGTAAAGGTTTTAGATTCTGTTGCAATCAATTATTTAAAGATTTATGAACAGAAAGCTCTTTTTAATTGAAATACTGTCAAGTCAAGAAAGGCTGACAAATTTTAACTTACGAAATTTATCTTATTTTCCTTAAAGAATTAGTGTAGATTAGTAGTCATGGCATTGTATTTGTTTTGAGATTAAAGGTTAAAAAAATTTTCTTGATTTTTTTTTTGACATTTTGAGGGAATTTTGCGCTCATTAAAATGAATTGTACAACATATCTCAAAGTAAACGACAGACAAAGTGCTATTCCTTTCTCAATGACCTCCCTTTTCGTATTGTAAAAAAAAACATGTAGCAATCGTAAATAACGAAACTGCCTTCCTGATCTATAAATAGAAATTCTGTTTGGACTAGCAAGGGTGTTACTTAAACATTTTTCTTTAGAATATATATTTGATTGTTCTGGATTTTTTTTGTGAGATTTTGAAAGAAGAAAATGTTTCTCAACTTTTCTATTGTGCTAATTAAAATGTATAAAATATTTTTAAAAGTAAGCGCCAAACAAGTTAACTATGACAAAGTAATGGAACGACTTAAAAAGCCTATTATAATGACTGATTATTAATAAGTATATTATAACTGTCTATCAACTCACCCCTCTCTGTCTAAAACAAAAATAATTTGAATCGTGGTTTTCCTCATTGCATTAATTACTTTGGGTTTAACAAGTATTTAAAACACTTAAAACATTCACAATAGATGGCAAAAATGAAGAATAAGTCAAGAATCGGAATATCGGTAGACAAATGAAAATAAAAAGACATTAGATATTAGTCGTTAGATGAATCGTAAATCTATAAAGAATCAATTATGAATTACTATAGAATATGGAAATATTGCACAAACTATTACCAAATCAAATACACCTTAACTTAAACCTTTTGAAACAGCTATGATTCAGATCCGACCAACAGCCAGTTCACTAATTTAATATAAATTCTTGAATTTTTCTTCTAAAATTAATATTTCAGCAAATAAATGTCGTCATATCTAAACTAAATCAATTATGGAAGCAATATTCATTGCGGAAAAGAAAATGAAGAATATTGAAATTCAATGTCGTCATATTGTCGTCAATTGTCGTCATATATGGAAATTATCGGATGCATTAGGTTATAAATGAAAATTATCTTCGTATCAAGTAATGAATTTTTAATAATTAGGGAGAGCAAAACTGGTCTTTTAGTGTCTTATTATGTTTTAAGCTAACCATAGCTACCTCTCATGATAATGTTAATAAAACAAAACGCTTTTTTAGGTTTGATTAGAGTCTTGAGGCATATGTATAGTAGACAGCAAAAAAACAAGCCAAAATGAGCATTTTATTTGAGTAATCATGAACAAATTGGAAAAAATAAATTCTCTAGTATATAATATAAGTAAAACATATTCATAAAAATCTAACACAATTAGTTATCATTTGAATAGCTAAATCTTAATACCGTACCCAGAATCAAACGCATCGCTAGGTGAAACAGATCGCTTATTGACCTTTGTAACTACACCTTCTCGGTAAAAATGAATTTGGCAAAGAAAGAATTAACAGTCGGTAACATTTCAACAGGAAATATTGCCATCCACTTGAAAGAAGAAACAAGATATCCAAGAGATAGCATTCTTCAGTTTATAAATCCTAAAACAGTATAATAGTATAATAGTAATTGTAGTCGGTATATTTACAGTCATATAACTCATGATCTAGACATGATAAATCTCCTTATGAATGAAGAATCGTCTTAAATAGAAAAAATAGCATTTTCGAAAATCAATAATGGTGGATTTTCAAAATGGCGCATTATTTGCAATTTCTAACGTTATTTCCCTCATAACTTTTGATCTATTAAAGATAAATCGTTTCTGTAAAAAGCTAATAAGTCTTTCTTAGGTAAAACGGATTAGTTCCAAATAAAAAAGAAATATTTTTTTTATAAATTCATAATGGCGGACTTTCAAAATGGCATACTTTAGAAAATTTTCTTCTTATTTTCCTTATAAATCTTTATTGATTTTTTTATTTTGATTTAGATTATTTCCGACGAAAAATATTCGTAAATTAAGTTTTCCTCCATCTCTGCTTTCATAATTTAAATTTTAAATTTACTTTTACTTTTTAAGATTCGAATTTTAAGGATTCGAATTTATTCTTCAAATCGAAAGTTCGAATTTACTTTTCGAAGTATTTTTCGAGTTCAAATTCAGAAAGTTTTAACTTTAGTTATTGTTGTGTAAATAGGTTAGACGTAAACAGTAGATGTAAACATTGGATTTTTTTCTAGATAATAAATAAAAATGTCAGAAGCTTTGATGACTAGCAAGCCAAAAAAAAGGAAGAACCTAGAAGAGAAGTGTATGCTTTGTAGTAAAGAATGCTCAGAACAGTGCACATTGAAAGATATAGGTTGGGAAACCATTCAGAAAAAGTCAGAACTTTGGGTTGGATTAGATATATTTGGAAAGGTAGCTGAGACAGTAAATTTGGATGCATCACCAAGTAGTTATTTCATGCATACACAATGCAAAATCAAATTGTACAATAGAAGAGTATTAGATCAGGCAAGAAAAAGGAAAAAAAAACTAGAAAGGCCAAGTCGTGAAAGTGAGGAGAACGAATAGAAAAATAAAGTTCAGTTGAAAGATAGAAATTTAACAAGATTAACTCAAAAATCTTTTAATGGAATTATACACTCAAAAGATGTATTTGGTGCATGAAACCAGAAGATAAACATCACAAAAATCGGAGCTTTTCTACGTTTCATTTGATTGATCAGGTAAGTTTCTTATTGTTCATAAAAGCGATTTATCTAGATTGAATTGACAAAGATCAAGTATCTTTCAATTAAATAAGTTTTTGTGTATTATAGGATTTATGAAAACTAAGAAGATGCTATTTTTTCTTTGTTTTAGTGGAAATCTTGGGTACGGTTTAAATCGCATACCATCACATTGGAAGATAATGATCTCAGGGAACGATTGTTGGTTTTCATATCATCATGTTCAGATCCTTTTACAACAGACGTATCACCCAGAATGTTGGAGTAAGTATATTTCATATATTAAGATCAATGATCAATTTTGCCATTCAAAAACGTCCATATTGAAGAAGTTAAACAGTTATTCTTAAATCATGTAAACAATGTCATTTTTGAAGAGAATGAACCAAGAACATTGAAAGGCCTAATGGATGATTACAATGGTATGATAAAAAATTACAATTTTCAAGCTATAAATCGAACAGCAACCATAAAAGAAATGCTCGAAAACGAATTTGGCGAAAAAATAAGATTTCATTACCGTATACATAAAAATAGACGTGCTATAGCTTACGATATATCAAAGGGCGGATCTTTTATCGAGTCAGCTATAAATTTCTGGGTAGTGTCGACAGATAGTATGATCAAGCATGTTGCAAATCACATGCGAGAAAGCTGTAAGGGCATGAATTCTATGAAATGGCCACCTTCAACAGCTGATATCGAGAATGATTCTGAAACTCCAGAGGAAATAATAAAGTTTTTAATATGGCTGAGGAATCCTTCAACAAGCAACATGGTAAATGATAATCCCGAAGTTATTTCTCTTGGTGACATGCTTTTCTCATATATCACTAAACAAGTTTGGCATTGGCCTCTCGTATGCAGACGTCTTGGATCTGGAAGCAGCATAGGCGGTTTCTGAGCTCATTGAGGTATGCCTTATAATCAAGTTCAATAATAATATCAAATGAATCTTGACGTTTTCTATTACATAAGTTATTTATGTTTCTTAGTTAATTGATAAAAGTAAATAAGGAATTATTTCTATTTTTAAATCTTACGAAAAGCCACAATTACACTTCAAGAATATACAGCAGCGCAACCTAAGCTAAACTTTATTCAAGATTTAGACACTGCATCACAAAGAAAACGAATGTTTTTCTATAGCTTTTGCAGAAACGCCGTTAGCACTCCTTTTCCATCATATTCTGGGTTTTGGGCATCCATTTCAGAACCTCAAACGAAACACAAGGCATATTTCGATGTAACTTTACAGAATTCTCCAAAAAAATCTACAGTTTATGATATAATGGAAAGATGCAGAAAGACTGCTGAATAAAAATCGATGCCTTTCATTCAACTAGTCGGTGACCAACCTGTGTATGCTTTAATCTTGGAAATAAAAAATGAAAACTATGTATCTTTTGAAAAGATTGTACCTGTTTTAGGTGATTTTCATACAGCATGTGCCTTCTTATCAGTGATTTATCGAAGATTTAAGGGATCTGGCCTTGAAGATCTGGCATGGTGGTTGAAGATCTGGCATGGTAGTTGAAATAGGCCCAGTTGACGCTGCCATCACAAAGGAAAGCATTATAAAAGAGGAATGTGAATTCATAAGCTTGTTTACGAGTCCCTTATTCACATATTGATAGAACAAAATGATAGCAATGACTTTTCGAAGGCTTTAAAAGAAAAATCGCAGAGGCCTTATGATTTGAAGAAAGTATTTGATGAAGATGGTGAAACAATGGTGAAAGACATAAAAGAAATGATGACCTCATATTTCTTTCATGTTTCTATGGAATCAGCAATGGCATCATTTTGGTTATCATACCTGAAGAATGGGCTTTATTTATGAAAGCAGGAATTACTGCATCAATTACAGGGATAACCTTCGATCAATGGATTGAGATGACGATGAACAAGGGATCCAAAATGAAAGGCGGTTGGATAGGGATCACGCATAATGAAAAAGCACTCCAAACATAAAAATTGTAAATAAAATTGCCAAAATTGCCAGCATTACAAACACATCGAATGTTCTCCGTCAAGAATGAAGAAAGACGATGATTCTGTTCAAAATGCAATTGCAAGTTTGCAAAAGTGGAATTCTGTTCCGTGGGATACAGACATTACCACATTGCTTCCACTACAGTCAGGTTTGTTGGCATCCAAAAAGCTTGAAGAAGATTTCCCAACAGCCAGAAAAGCTGGAGAAATGAAGTTAGCGGAGTTCTTCAATGAAAGAATCTTATCAAATGATAAGAAAATTTATGATTACTATGAGCAAGCGATCATATTTCTCCAAGCCTCCAAAGGAAGAAAAGATTGAGAAAGCAAGAAAAACTGATTGCATGGAAAATAGAGCCATGGTTAAAATTATTTCTTTAGCTGAAGAAAATGCTTCAAATTTAGAGCAATTAATGCAATACCGCCTAACTGAAGTTTGTCTCATCATCTTTCATATAAATGGTGATATAAGAAAAGCTGTTAAGTCTAAGCTGATAGAGTGCTTTAAGATCCAAGAATGTCACATAGCACCACATGTAGCTATTGTTGATATGAGATGTATATGAAGAAAGTGTCTCCCAACTGCAGCAGAAAGAGACCAAGTTACAAATAAATATACACAGGATGATTATCCTTGAACGGAACCCAGAAGCAACTGAATATCATCTTATTAACAATATGTCAATCAAGGATGCTGAGCACAAAAAAGTAGTGCTTTATCCATTGGTGGTATAAAGAACGTTTTTCCTTCTGTAAATGAAATCATACAATCAGCAGTTGAATTCTGATAACAAAACCCAGCAACTAGAGTTCCTAGTACAATAATTTAAAGTTCTTGCTGAGCAGCACAGGAAAAAAATCTACACCTATAAAGAAAAATGTTTTATGTTCTCCCTTTTCAACAGTGCATGCTTTCTATTGCCATCAAGAAGAAGCTGATACGCACATTTTTTTACCATGCCAAAGCATTAGATGTTGACTCCATCATTATAGATGTGGAAGATACAGATGCTATATAACATATAAAGATAACATATAGAGTTAACTATATAGTTATCTCTACATTTGCTTCAACTTTATTACAGAAAGAGTTAATATTGTACAAACTAAAACAGAAAATCAAATGTAAGGATATTTGTCCCAGTGAAGTTGCAGATGTGTTAATAGGATACCATGCAGTTACTGGCGCAGATGCTGTGAGTGGCTTCTATCAACAATCAAAGAAGAGTGAGTGTTTTCAAAAAAGTTTGTGCAAACTCTGAAAACAGACAGCTTCTCTACAATATTGGCAGGAAAGAACATTTAAATAAACAAATGTGACTCAAATGTGACTAAATTCATAATAAAGTACATGTACAATGATAAAAAGAGTTCAAATTTAGCACAAGCAAGAGCCACAAAATGGAAATCCATGAAGAATAAAACCACTTTGGGACTTCATCCTGGTGAAGATTCCTTCCGTCAGCACCTGCTACGAGCTAATTATCAGGCAAAGGTTTGGTATGACTTCAAATTAACATTAGCTCCTGCAGATCCAAAACAACATGGGTACACTTTTAACAGGCATTCCGAAGAAAGGCATTCAGATGTCGAATCTGACGACAACAGTGACATTGACTCTGATGTTTATCTTAGTTGTTTTTTTTAATTTAAGTGTACATTTTCACATTGTTAGTTTTTTCTATAGTATGGTATTTTTCATTATTTCATCAAAATAAGGCGATTTTAAAATGAAACTAAAAGAGAAAAAGTGCTACCATAATGGATATTTAAATAGCGCTTAACTTTCTAAACTGAAATGTATCCCCAAACTAAATCTTTACTTTTTACAAAATCGATTTATCTTTAAAAGATCAAAAGTTATGAGGAAAATAACATTAAAAATTGCAAATAATGCGCAATTTTGAAAATCCACCATCATGGATTTTCGAAAATGCTTTTTTTTCTATTTAAGACCATTCTTCATTCTTAAGGAGAGTTACTGCTTTTTACAGAATCGATTTATCATGTCTAGATCATGAGTTTTATGACTGTAAATATACCGACTACAACAGTATTAAGGCAAAAATATGGGGAAAATCTGCCATTATGAGAGTTCCCCACACTTTCAGGAGGGACATCTTGGCTTAAATCTTTCCTTATCTGATAAATTTTCATAATCTGAAGTCAAAACAAGTTTAGCTAAAAACACCTACAGGATCCCAGATTCTGACAGTTAATAGAAAATCAATATTTTCAAAAACAAAAAATTTTTGTGCCTTGTTTCTTGTGGTCTCGCTTAAGCCAAATTCTTTTAACAGAAAATATATCACGTAATTGGATAAGCAAGACTAAATGAATTAAAAATGTTGAAACAATGATCCCTCAAAATACAAGGGATATATCTATGATGTTGCTGGCAGCGTGTCCCAGGGCCATTATTTATGGAGTTCCTGAAATGGAATTATAATGGGCCGGGTTTTAACGAGGTTGGGCGATGAGATATTCGATTTTTTCCATGTATTTGTTAACAGGATGACTTTGATAAATGGCGATAGATGGCGTATTTGAATGCAGCTGGGGTCAGTGGTAGTTTTTTTGAAAAAAGTTTCTTTGAAAAAAGATACCATCTCAACTCTTCTAAATCATTGATGTGACCAGGTCTTTTATCTTGGTATAAGTCGAGAACAAAAGTAATAATCATTATAAATATCAGAAGCTAATAAGTCTACAATTTCGTCTCCCAATTTAGAAAATGCTGAAAGAACGTCAGGTTTTGATTAAAGGAAGGTTTTCCAACATAGAAGTTTAGAATACGTTGAAAATTCTCCAGTTTGATCACATCCAGTCAAAGAGTGAAACCCTAGTATGGTTTTGCATCTTTCTTCTTAAAGAGCATTATAAGTAAATGAAATGTCAATATCTCTTGCCGATATTCGAAAAATAGATTTATGACAAACCATTTGATAAAAATATAACAGCAGACAAAACACATCAGTATCAGAACATGATATATAAAGCTATGTCGATGGGTTCGTTTTGAGCAAAATCGCTACACGTCTTCAATTCTAATTTTTTAAAGTTGTTCTTCTTGACGATTGCCATCGCGTCAAATTTGATGACACTGTGCAAATTCTAATCAAATGATGCTTCGATGACATGAGGATGTCGATTTACAATATCCTGAACAATCACATATTTATCTGTGGTTTGAAGTAAAGTCCCATCAGGTGAAAAGAAAAATTGTGGCACAACAGAAAATTCATACCCACAAAAATATTTTTAAAGATCAACATTTTTTCAGCAATAATAAGTCTTGACAGTTTTTGTTCTTCTCTGATGGTAACGATGGTATTATCAATATTAACTTTCTGCTTCTTTTTGTTCAACTTTTAGCCTTTTTTCACCTATCTCTTCGTGCTGGAATAATTAATCAGAAAATTGAGTGGAAAGAATTCTTTTCGTGTTGTGACTTCAAATGACGACGAATAATTTCTTGACATTGGTCGCTATTCGAGCATTCTTTCCACCTTTTAATTGATAAAATTCTTTCTGTTCTACTTAATCCTCTATCCCAAAATGCAAACGAACTAAGTGTTGATCGAGAGTAGTTTGTTTGTTCGCTATACCTTTTATTCCGTCGTGTGACTTTATTTACTTGCTACAATCCATAATCAGCTGCTAAAGCAGTAAATGGAGTTTTCAATTTGTTTACTGAAAAATTACCTGGTGCAAAAAAAAGCCATACGGATTTGTATAATTCTTCGAGGTCGTACATTTGCGATAAGTATACTGGTGTTAGTCTTGCATAGTTCTGTAAATCGTATACAAAGAAATACTTTG
>JAUKPT010003212.1:0-11749 GCA_032273505.1 Nanomia bijuga
CTTCCTCCCGTCCTCTTTCCCGATTTACGACCAGCTATCTTATTTTTATGATGTTTCATTTGTTTAATGTTATTTTCTGTTTTTAGTATTTTTTATTTATTTTAACGTCGATGTTTGTAAATATTTTCTAGGAAGTCTTTGCTTTTGACTTATGTTTCTGTCATAGCATTAGCGTGTTCTTTTCTAGAATAAATAACGTAAAGAAAAAAGGCCATAACTTCGTCAAAAATCAATACTGCATTTTTCTCTGCGGTTTTTTTTGTTTTGGTTGCACAATAACGGACTTTCGAATAAGCATAAAAAAAACAGCTGGTTAGAGACCACCTGTGGGAATGCCCCTTTAAAATCTGTTTTCTGCTAAGCAGTGGCGGATCTGGCCCAATTTCTGAGTGTTTTCTATATTGATATTTACCCAAGCTGTGGAAAATTTAAAAAATTGAAGCACTGGAAACGCATGAACTTATTTTGCAGATAGTTAGCCCTCTTCTTCAACGCAGTCTTTCATTTCATAGGGACAACTTAAACAATAAACAACTGCACAAAAAAAGTAACTCAGAAATGTATGTCTCCATTAAGATTCTGAAGACACTCTAGATCCGCCACTGCTGAGGATAAAGTAATGAACCTTGAGAAACGCCCCAATTTTTGGTCTGTATTTTGTTTTCAATGTTTCTCATAGAAATGCTAATCCTAACTTACATAACAAAAGAAGCGACTGTTTATATGACTCTTAATCATACAAGGAACTAAAAAAACAATTTGTTCTTTAATCAGAGTCTATTTTAAGAAAATTATTGCATCATTTAGACGCCACATTTAATATATGAAGGCCATCTTATGGTCGTAAAGTAATTTCCGTCTCCCGGAGCGCTATACTTGTTACCAAAGCGCCTAAAAGCATACCCACATAAAATAATGAAATAATTTTATTGATTCCATATATGTCAAATGACGATCATTCAAAACCACAACCATTAATAGAGACATTGTTTACTCTGTATTGTCAAGCATCATTCTGTCTTATCTCAGCCGTGTGATAGGTTGAAAATGACATCATCAAATCGAACCAGTCAGTTTCTTGATAAGTTAGTTTTCAACCAATCAAACAAGACATTTAGCCACCGTTTTAATACAATATCTCAGCCATGCTTCATAATTTAAGAAAAATTGGAATTGACATCGACATGTAATCGCCCACTTGTGTAATATTATTACCAAGGGTATCAATAACTGGAAGTCTTGTTTAGTATTTTGCACATCCGTGGGATAATCAACAGATGAAAAAAGGGCGCATTTTACTGAACTATTTTGTATGTTTACGACACGTGAATTGTGCGAATATTACCGACACAGTTTAGAATAAATAACACAAACATCGTGTTTTTTATAGACTTTTTATTCCATATCTTTTTGGACATTTTTTAATTTCATCTTTTCTTATAAGATCTTATCTAGCAGTGTTTTATTGTTGGTAAGTGAGAAATTTTCACCAAGATTAGTGATGTACTTCAAAATGTGAACCCATATTTAAGTATGATATACCTTATGACAACAAGGGTTTTCTTACGAGAAATGAAAAATGTTTAAGGAGAAATGAAATGAATCATAAATGTTTTTTCTTGCTTTTCTTCATATGGAGTTGTATTTCACATTCCAGGTATGCGACAGTTTGTTATCATCGTCACATCTAATTCATTTGGTATGACTAACAAAATTTGATTGTTTTTTATATCTAATGTTAAACTTAAACTTTAAGTTAACTGTGAAAACGTGTATTGGGGTGAAGGCAAAAGGTAAGTTGCTGAAGAGTTTATGCTGATTAACTCTTGTCTAACTGGATTTAGTTATATCTTTTTTGTTTAGGTTTATATCATAAACATCAGGTAAAACCAATGATGCTTTGCTCTTTATAGTCAAAATTCTAGCTGATATCAATAGATTATTACCGTTTTCATTTTGCAGTAGTACAATGATCGTGCAGATACTGCATAAAACTAGATCAAACTGAATTTTTTCTTTTTTTTATTTACATTTTTCAAATCTCTAAATTCATTTGATGAAATTCAACCAAAATTATTTTGAAAAAGCGGTTATAAAGATTTGATACCTCATTGATAATAGATAAAGGAAAATAGTAAACACAGCAAAAGTTATCTGATCTACGCTGGTTAAAACTGAATAAAACTCAAAACATGTTTTCCTCGTGGCCACATCTAAGCCATTCTTATCAGCATTTTTCTTTAAATCTACATGTACTGTGGACTCTCTACAACATTTAGGGGGAATCAAGTGTTCGAGTTATAGAGATTCGAGTAATAAAGAGTTTTCTATAAGACTTCATTAGTTAACCGTACCATCAAAATCGTTCGAGTAAGGGAGAGATTCGAGTTATAGAGAGTCGAGTTATAGAGAGTCCACTGTATGTTTATTGGATTTTTTTTTAGAGAAATAAAAAATTATTCTTAATTGATTTGGTCATCAATTCAGTAACAATAGAAAAGACATGGAAGAGGACGGCTCAAATATGATTTTCGATATTCTGATGGTTGTTACGAATCTGATCGTCGGTGCTCTTCACGTAATCGGCTTCTGGTTACTATACGTGACAAAAAAGACACAAATGAGTAGAAATCAAAAGATATTTTTGATGAACTTAAGTTTATCTGAATTCTGTCTATGCGTGTTAGCTGCCGTTGAAAAAATGTTAGATTTCTTCGAAGAAACAACTGTCCGACCATACCTGCTCATTATAAACTACACGATTGCACCTCTGAATCTGTTTTTAGTCATGATGTTTTTGACTGTAGACCGTTTTTTCGAAGTTTACCTAAATTTACGTTACCCGTTATACTGGTCGGGGAAACAGAGTAGAACTGCAATGGCAATCACATGGTTCTTTTCCATTATCAGTGGCATCGTTGCCATTGTTTACCCCCAACCTGAATCACATTTATGGTGTTTATTCTACTTATACATCTACCCAACCTGCGATTTCATTTACATTTTTACAGCGGCCGTCACGTATGGTTACATACTACGAAAAATCAACACAAATAAAAAAACTGAAAAACAACTTGCTCACTTTCTCAAAGAAACGTCCAGCGGAACTGCTTCACTGAACCGAAAAAGTATCCGGGAGCGATGCCGGCAAGGACAAAAACGGTCACGACTTTTCGTTCCAAGTCTTATCATGATCACGTTTATTCTATTCATAGTCCTGCCCGATCAAGTTCATTTTTATTTCATCATGTTCGGTGTTAAACTACCGGACATTGCTAATTCGATGACGTTTATTTCGTACTCCGTCTCCCACGCTTCTGACGTCATTATATACGTGTTTTTGAGCCCGTCGTTGAAGAAGACGTTGTTGCTTAGATGTTCCAGGCTGAGTAAGCGACGTTTTCGGAACAGAGTTTCAAGTATTTAGACAACCATCAAACTGAAGACCTGAACACGATAAACGGTTATAGATTTTTTTTAGTATTTTTGTTGTATTTCTATGTGTTATTTCGTTCGAGTGGTAAATCAATCCCTCGAAAGGTCTACGAGAATTATATCTAAACAAAAATATTTCTATATATATATAGGATTCTGAAGAACAATATGAATACAGTAATTCATCCCTCGGTTTTGTTCTATAGTGATAAAGTTTGCAAATCAAATACTAGAAAATGCTAGAAAAAGGATCATAAAGTGACAACGATCAATCATCAATACAAACACTTTGCTTTGCTTTTACTTTTAAAACGGAGCCAGGGCCTACTATCTATCTGTAAGATATAGTAGGCCATGGACGTAGCTTTAATATTTACAGATCATTTCAAAATATTCTAAATTTTAAAAGAGAAAAGACAAAAATAGTAATTTTGGTTGACGAAAAAAGTGTTAGTAATTCTATTTATGAGACCTGGTTACTGTTGACCGTGATGGATATTTTTTGTACTTATTTTTAATGTCTTATTAGTTTAAAATATTTTTAAAGCGTATATTTTCTTTTGTGAAATCCATATATTTAAAAGATATATTAGGAATATGATTTGTATCATTTGTACTACACTCGGAGGGAGTGATATGTTCAACAAATGATCGACATCGACTCTTCAGCGTATGAACCAACTCTCAAAATCACGCGTTAAAATGATGGTTCGACCAAAAACTCATATTCTATCATAATCATGATCAATATATTCATAGGAAATGACCATTTATAAGTGATTCAATAGTACTTGTTCCAAGTAGGTCCTAATTACCACCAAATTAACAGGTTGAGTTCCTTGAGATCCTTGATCCGTTGAGTTCCTTGAGATCATATCAATGCGTCTTATGTTAAGGGAAAATAATTAATAACTAAAAGTAAGATTTGTGTGAGCATCATGTCATGTGATTTGTAGTAAGAAGACAAGAGCAAGTTGAAATTTACATGAACTTTTTTCTAATGAATTTTATCGAGATTTCATTCCATATCGGATGACTCAAGCGAATTATGGGTTTCAATAAATAAATTCAGTAAGTAAAGTAAATTGGACTTGTAACGGTTGTAACGTTTTCTATTCAGATTTTGTCCATTCCCACATAAATTCATAAGCAAATATTAAACAATAGTGTAAAAGTATAAAAGGTTTAAGAGAGCATTTTTTGTTTAATTATTCTGAAATAATCAAATTCATTTAACTACAAGAAGCAGGGTTTAGCTCTGCTATAGATGCTTATATCAATAAATATATTCATATTATGATCCCCTAATACTTTTTGTGGCCTCCCTAGTAACATCAAGAGTCTCTTAAAGAATAGAGCATTATCAGTAAAAATCGCTTTCTAGAAGATTCAATTTCATGTAACTAATATAAGCACATTGCTCTGCTATGAAATTCAGCAATAAATAACCTTTTATCTCAATCATACTTTTGCAGATATTTAATAGTTATTTCAAAAACGTAAAGACGTAATTGAACTGTCGGATTGATGAGCATACTCGGTATGTTTTCCCCAACAGTCAGTTTGTGTTTGATGCCTAGCCGTTTGACTGTTCCTTAACTGCGCATAAGTAAGAATGATCACGTCTGCAATAATGATGACGGATATGTCTCATGTTGTAGAACTTTCTAGATAAGGCAAACACTATCCAAAAAAGGAATCTGTAAAATGGTTAGGAATTGTTTCAAGTTATAGGTAAGTTCAAAGAGAACAGATTTAAATTTAGACAACTCCTAAGATCATTTAAGACATTATTTTTATTGGTTCCTAGATATTTTTTGTAAAAACTAGATTGTTAAGAATCTGAATAGCTGTAAGAATTTTGGGCTTTTGGAGTTTGCTCTTTACTGCAAGTCTTTTTTGTTTATAATACATTAGACTAATCATTGTCATAAAAATCGAACTAGGTTGGGTTCATATGACTATGGACTAATATAAACAAATGATCGTAAATCCTAATACAGATAGAAGTAAGTTAGTCGAATCATTAAGAATTTACTGGTAATGCGCAACCTCTGCTCGTTCTTGATTATTATAGTATTTTTTAGATATACTGGAATATATGCATAAAAACAGCTTTTGATATATTTTCTCCTTCAACTACTACCCACGAAAACAATTCAACGGTGAATGCTCCATATCAATTAAGTTTTGAATGGAATATCCGCGAAAATAGTTAAAAATGATTAAAATATAGATATCTCTAGGTAAGAAATGAACAATTACCCGACAAAAACACGTTGAAAAATCCTTTTATTGTAATGGGTACGAATTGAACATCCTAACCAAGTAGTCACCCGATGCACAGACTACTAGATTGCCAGGACTACGGCCATTAACTGTAGACTTAGGCTTTAGACTATAAAACTAAACAGATTTTTCTATGCGTTTTTTTTACAAGTTATCGCTATTACTATGTGACTATTTAAATACATAAGGTCATTATCATAAAATGATACTAACATGACATATTTGGGCAAAATATTTAATGGGGTCGAAAAATGACGAAAACCAACCAAAGTTTAAAACCCCTAACCATAAAATAGAACAATGACTAAATGTGCAAAGAGGTATTTGAATTCATCCAATAGATAATACAAAAATGCAAAATGAAATTAAAGAATAACCAAAAACAGTCTAAAATTGTAATAAATTTGTTTTTTCTCGACATTATGCGGTACTTTCGTCGAATGCCAACCGACTTTAAAAACTGTGATATCAGTAATAGAAAATAATGTCTACATTTTTGGTCCATATAGAATTATCCTCAAATATTGTGTTATCGTGAATCTCTTAAAGTTGATGTATAGGTCTTTTAGTGATAAAGGTAGGTTCTGAGCTCTTTTATCAGCCAAAATGGCGGTTATTTCGTTTTTTATTGAATTCTTATTTTTGATTTCATTTTTTTTGAGGCGAGTGAATCATGACTCAAAAGAAAAAATGGGTGCAAGCATTTTCTGAAAATACCACATCCATACATCCTACCTCTAGATTCGAGAATAATGACCAAATTACCATGTTGTGGTCCAAATTTGTCCCCAAATTAAGCCAAATTTCAGTCGTTCTATTGCTTTAAAGGAAGGCTACTACACCTCTTCTATGAGTCATTGATGTAAATAAGCATACAAAGGATAAATCTGCCAAAAAATATCTGTCTAATCGTTAAAAAGAGCAAGAATCTGCATTTTAGGCCTAAATCTGGGCCGAAAATTAGTATATAGGCTTAACTTTGGGTGATTTTTGTCTTCTGTTCTATGTTCCTATGTATGATTGCATTGACATTGGCATCCTCATATTTCTAGACTCTACGAGAAAGGAGAAAGAGGGGTACATACATTTGACTTTGCAGTGAACGATCTGGTGAGGGCCGTACTCCATGATTTATAATTATGTCCAAATGATCAGTTATAACGAGATTTATGCATGATGAATTGCTATAAAGATAAGAGAGTGAAAATTGTTGGTTTTAAAATGAGTTGAGAAAAAGTTCCTCCTATTCGTCACCCGTGAAAAAGGAAGCATATGATTTTTCTGTTTTATAATCTTGAAATGTAGTAGTTTTTAAGTTTACACTAAATTGTTTAAACTGAAATTCACGAAAAGAAATTGAATTCAATATAAAAGCAATTATTAAAGAAAATTGATACTTTGATCAAGATGATGCATTTTATAAAATTAGTGAACATATTTTATATAGCGTTATGACGACTTCAATAAAGTAAACAAATCAAAGATTCTTCGTGAACATATATTTTAAATCTTGATTAAATCGTATTAAAACGTATCTCCATTTTTGCATATGAATTCAACTAAATAAAACGGCAAGCTGGTACGTCATATTCTATTTATTTATCAATTGTATTCTATTAATTTCCAATGCCGAGTGTTCTTTTTAATTTAGGGTCAATTCATATATTTAACTTAGTCAATTTCCAGCTAATTTGGTATTATTTTCTCTACAAAACAACACTCAATAATATTTCTTCGGGTTTTGTTAGTTAAAAATACAACTTGAACAGTCAGGATACATCTCACATTTGTGAGAAAATCTCCAGGTATATTTTGGAACAGTACTCGGATTTGATTGATTCATTCGTGTTTTTGATGAAGATCAATTCGAATGTCTTTATTCATTTAAGTCAGATAAATCAATCAATACAGATTAATTTAAAGAATATTCAGCATTTTTACCGTTAACTCTTGAGAACCACTAAGTAAAGAGGCCCACGATGACTTTTGAAGGCATGCTATTTTAAAACGAATAGTAGAAACAATAAAGGCTGATTGAATTTGATACCCAGTTTTTCATCATTTTTTGACGATTTTCATCATGTGATTTTTCGCAAAAATGGACTTTTCTAATGAATGAATTTTTAAAAATCATACACTAAAATTTAAGTTGGGTTTTCTGCTACATAATGAAAAAAGATTATTTGGATATCGACTATCAGATCATGATGTAATTTGTTGTCAAAGCCTTACGGTTTTTTTTTTGACTAACCCTGTATAAATTTGCTCTAAAAAAATAAGATCAAAAGAATCACCGGAAGGCACTGAACTAAATTTATGTACAGTTATTATAGTAAGTCATGGTTTTAGCCCTTCGATTGATTTAAAATTACAGGATCAGTAACCTGATTGGTTCAATTTAAAATGTCACAATTCGATGTTTTGTTAAAATCAAAAATGAAGAAAACATATGCACCAATAAGAATAATGATGATGCAATTTTAAGCCAATCGAAAGATTGAATTTGGCGACAGATTGGTTATTACACTGTTGGATTCCGATTCGTTCTAAATCCCCCCTGTTATATCACGAACCATTAACCCCCTGATGATAGGACTATGCACACAAATAGACCAACTATCTAAATTTAATTCTCAACCATTAACTCTGCTTACCAAGCATTATTTTCGCTGATGTCAGCATTTTCCTAAGAACACCCTAAAATCCCATGAAATTACAGCCTTCCTCGCATAAAATGGATCAAAAATCTAAAATCAACAAAAATCACCAAGTAAACTATATATATCTTGAACATATAATGGCAATAAACTATTACATGAATAACATTCAAACAACTTCATGCAACGTTTTATGATATGTACGGAATATTTGATATTTTACTGAAATCCCAGGTGGTACTTTTGACAACGGCATGCGTAGGAATTGTTACCAGTGGCGGATCTGACCCAAAAATGATCTGACTCAAAAATGATGTTTATTTTCCCACTTAGCTATAGGGAAATTTAAAAAAGGAACAACTGGAAACGCATGGGAGCACATACTCCAAGGACCCTTTTTCCAGAGTGTTTGCCATCATCTTGAACTCAGTTTAACAATTTATAGGGCCAAATTAGTCTTAAATGATAAAAAATACTGCCAAAAAGAATTGCTCTTATCAAAAATGAGTGTCTTTGCGAAGACACTGAAGACACTCCACATCCGCCACTGGTTACAATAACTTAAATTTGACAATTTCCCTTTCTCAAAATTGCGTGGGTTATTTTCCCTTTACTTAAAATATGTCATAGAGAGTGGTAGCCATAATTAGAAGGCGGTATATTTAATTAAAAAGAAAAAAATCATTAAAAAGTGGCCTACGCTTATTCATCGTAAACCTCGAGTTGAACGTCCGTTAGTTCTAGTAGTCCGTGATTTAACCCAAAAATAAAAGATGAATATTGTGGGAACTCCAAGAAAGATAATAGTCGAATGATTTGATTCAAGATGAGAAACTTTTGAGACTCTTTAGACATCTTTTTTGAATCTTATATATGACAATAAAGAAATCTAGAAAACTACCAATAAAATTCTTTTAAATATCTAACGCGAAAAAGACTTTGGTCTGCACTATTTTTCATGGATAAGTTAGTTATGAAGTTGCTTAATAAAATAAAAGGATTAAAATGTCCATTCAAGATTATTTTAATTGCTTATTTGGTCAAAATGTCAAAATAGCAGTACAATGTTATAGTTAAATCAAACTAGATATATATCGCATATGCGATTGACGTTTTATCTCTGCTAAAGCATTCAGGAGTAATAAGGAAAGTGGCCATATTATTTTTGTTTTTGAATGTTCGACATATTTTCATTGGTTAACATTTAGGTGTTCTCGCCACAAAGAAGAGATCGTTGGTAGCAGCCACAACAACAGCAGAAGATTTAGCAGCGAGCAGAAACCAAAACAAAGGTAAGAATAATGCCAAATGGCAATACTTTATTCCCAAATTTTGACCAAATTCTGACCAAAGAAAAACTCACGTGGATTAATGATGATCATTTATTCAAAACCATCTTTTCTCGTTAGCTTTAATTCTATTGGAACGACTTTTTTTTACATCAAAATCCTTATGGGAAATACATAAACTGAAAACTGCATAGCAATTTTATTTTACTTGCTTCAGTTTCTTCTAAAATTTTTATATAGGAGTTTTTTATTTCATATTTACTGTATTTTATGGGATTTTATTGTCGTCGGCGTGAAATCGCCGTTTCAACTGTTGCTATAAAAAAAGTCTAAAACTGTTTTATGTTAGAAACAAGAAACTATTTAAATTGTTTACTTATCATATCAGATCAACGTTATTATCACAGAGAGACTAACAAACGAATAGTGGCTGGTATCAAGGCACGAAAAGGTGGATTTCCATGGCAGGTTGGCATCTACTTACAAGGGAGGCTTATATGCGGAGGGACGCTGATCAATGAGAGGTATGCGTTGACTGCAGCTCATTGCTTCGGTCAACTGAAAAAGGATCAGTCAAATTTGAACCAATTTGAAGTTCATCTGGGAGAATACGATAGAAATACGCTAGAAGGTAAATTTGGAATCTGATACGTGTGTACTTGAAGTGGTGAGCCATCCCTCTCCGAGATAAATTTCAGTTGGTAAATGTCTAAAAATTGTGATTATTACTTGAGATCACACGTCATCAGTAGTTTTCAGTCGCTCGAGATTTGTCAGGAAAATTTTGTCTGCACCCCCTCCCCCTCCTACAGCAAATGCTTTCTCCACTGACCTGTGTTTTATTCTATTTCCGTGGAAATATACACATTTTTCTTTAGTTCTTAACAATCAGTAAATCTGCCAATTTTTATCTAAGACATTTATTCACCTAAAACATTTGCGAACTACTTTTCAAAACTAACTATTATAAATAAGGTGTATATCTGAACATGTTATAGAGATCTCTGAGAGAGGGAGATCACAAAAATAAACATTTCAACAAAATATTCGATGGTAATTATCTTTGAAACGTATTGTCCAACAAGTGCGCTGTAATGGGACTACTCGCCATAGAAAAGATCGAAAGTGAGCCGCGCCAGACTGGTCCTTTATATCCTGTCCAAGTCGGATTTCCCCCCTTAAGACCTGTCCCCGCTGCTGTACAGGACAATTTGAATAAATTTTAGCATATAGGATAAAGAAGTATGGAAAAGGTTCAAAGCAGAATGAGCAAATATTCTAGACAACGCATAAAATTATGACAGACACTTTTATTTTAGGCGATGCACAAAGAAGGGAAATTTATTTTGTCAAGCTTCATGAGGATTATAAGAAAGGCAATAATCATGCAAATGACATTGCTGTCATCAAATTGAATCGTGATGTATCGTATTCAATGAGGATATTTCCTGGTTGCATTCCAAATATGAATGATCCTTTACATGCTGGGGATGATTGTGTCCTTACCGGTAAGTAGAACGTTATTCTCCTTACTCACAAATAACGTAGATTTGGAATAACAATTGTAGATTCTATTTTTGGGACACCTAAATTTAACAGGCTTGCGTGATGAGTATAAACACATAAAAACTTTTGAAAAATGGTTGTAGATTTGCGTCAGAATTGAAATTTGTGTTTCACATACATGAATATATTTATTTAACCCTGATACCAGTTTATCAATTTGCTAGTTCTACTCATTTTTTAATATCAAATTTTTCTTTCAGGTTGGGGTAGAGGATATGCCTGGGGACAAACCGAAGCCATTTTGAAAGAGCTATCGACCCCAATAGTTGCCTACAACGAATGCAAGCAACAAAACGAAAGAAACGGTAACAAAGTGACCACATCTATGCTTTGCACCGGAAGCAAATCGAGTTATGCTGGGGGATGCATGGGGGACAGTGGTGGTCCCCTATCATGTATACAAAAAGGAACGCGTAAATGGAAGGTGTATGGGATTGTGAGTTGGGGGTCAGTTCAATGCACTGGTTTAGATAGGTTTACGGTGTACACAAAGGTTAGATCGTACCTCGATTG
>JAUKPT010003213.1:0-12301 GCA_032273505.1 Nanomia bijuga
TGGTAGATATGACATCTTTAAGCTATCAATTTTGTTATTCGTGAGTGTTATTATTTCGCGTGTTTTAGCTCATTTTCCGTGAAATCGAAACTTCTTCATAATTCCACAAATATATTAGCAATTTTTCCAGGAATTGTTTTCATGACATGGATTAGTAATTCAAACATTCTCTGAAAGAATTAGGTCCAACACATAACTGGAAGGTGTTTAACTTGACTACACTTGCACGTTGTCATGGCCTGTTATATAGTTCGCCATGGTTGGTACAAAACACAGGTCGCAGGCCCACGGGATATAGGATCACAGATCACAGGTCACAGGTCACAGGTCACAGGTCACAGGTCATATGTTTATTCTTATCAGCCAAAAGAGAAAATGAAATATACAAAAAAAATAATAAAAATAAAAATCACCGACCGACTCTATCCTGCCAAACCTATATAACAGGAACCACACATATTCTTTTGGCCTTATACAAAATATATTTGCGAAACGTTTTGATAAACTTGGATCAGTAAAATAATTAATGAATAAATAAGTTATGGCACTCTTCTTATATTTTCCTGTCCGTCCAGTTATGAAATCTTCAGAGAGGACGGATTTTAATTTGTTCTTGTTATAAAGGATAGCAAAAATCAAGTGCAAAATAAAATGTTTGGAGAAAAACGATGAAATAAATTCAATACTTACATTGCGCATTGTATTCATCATAATACGTTCTTGCTGAATTGATCTTTTTGACTAGAAACAAACAAGGAGAAACGTTTTCTTAAAATTTTTGTCATCAATGTTTTCAAAATTCATTTACTGAAATCGCACGAATCGGGCCAAAACATTTTCATAAAAGATGTCCAATTAAAGATTTTTTTTGGTCAATTCTAGTTTCCAGAGAATATTTGGAGATGTCAAAGATAATATTCCTTGATACTTGGTCATAAAATGGGAGAGTAGTAAAAGCCATACGCATAAAATATTGCAATATGAAGGATTACAGGACTGTAATTACTAGAATTTTATCACGATGTATAAGGTCACTTAAAAAGCAACGAAAACAAATACTAAATAATGTATGAACGATATGTTTCCCTTTTCGTTTACTTTTTATTTCGATAATTATCAATATTTAATGTCATCGCCATTCTTTTAATTTGTTCTTCTTACATCTACATGACCATCACTGTGAGACGAATAATAGACATTTAGTGACTCTCAATATAATGTCCATAGTAACTGTCAAATGCTTACTTTGTTGTCATGCATTTCAAGTTGTTTGCCTTATTTTACATTGAAAAGAAAATTGCCGGTGCAAAGAATTATCCGAGAATATCATCAAACTTGTTTGTAAAGAAAAGGTTTCTTGAGTGTAAGTAAGTTCCAAACCTATTTTCATGTTCATATTTTAAAAGGTTGTCATTTTCTTGGTCTACCGATCTTAAATAGTTATGCAAGTTACAATACTATATAACTATAGAGGAAATAAATGCTTAATACAATCTCAGAAACTATATTTTTCGATCTAACTCTTTCAGTCCAGGACACTGCGCATAAAAATTCAGTTCAGTTCCTTCCATCAGTTCTTACGACATAGTATTTTTAGATCAAGTTTATATCAACAAATGTATTTAGAATGAATTTTCAGGAAAAATTGTTTAAATATTCTTGGAATTGTAAAGCACCACCACCGTTTCACTATAGCAAAGTTATGATTTCAAGTTTTGGCAACAGTTATCTTTGTCTTTGTTTATGCAAATTTTCCACAAAAAAAACGAAAGCTGCAAACAGGGGGAAGATTGAAGATATTGTATAAGTAAAGCATTGTTTACATTTGTTAGTATTTTTTGCAGAGTAATTTGATGATATTAAGTCGTTCTGAAAAAATCAGGTCGAAAGAATTACTGGAAGGTAATTGAACTTTTATCAACGGTATCCTGGCCTGTTTTTATAGTACGGCATAAAACTGTGCAATGCAAATACATTAGTTTTTCTGGTATCTCAGACTTTTTTTATCACTATTAAGCAAAAATATTTTAACATTTCATGTTTTATTCTAAGCTAAAGATCGGAAAGAGAAAATCAGATCATTAAATCATTAGATTACCTTTTCGACTAAAATATGCGTTCCTCAGATAACCAGTTTGTGGAGCATACCAAGGATCGCTTGAGAACACCTTGACTTTACGAAACACTGCTGGTTTTGTATTCACCATCTTCGTGACGACTTTTCCATCAACAAGAATCATATAGCGATATGTATTACCCGCTTTCTCTTGTGCTATTTCGATATTATGCCACGTGTTAGGTGTAATTTGCGCAGTCTTATAAAAATACGCGTTGCCGTTCACCGCCGAACTTACTTCAAGCATACCTCCGTTATAATAGATACATGGTATGCAATCTCCATATTTGTTATTATCATCTCCGTCAACCGTGAAATGAATTATATTTCCATAATGACCCATTTTTGGACCATTGAATTCAAATGAAAGTTTGTATTCTTTATCTATTGTGTCTATTGTATTTAATAATTGCCCTTTTTTAATATGTAACGGCTCACTGATTAAAGTCTGTTTTTGCCATTCTAAAAGGAAAAAGGAAGCATTTGTTAGTCAAAGTAGGCAGTAGCTACTACGCACTATGTACATTATGTTGAGCATAAAAAGTGAACGCTGTAATAACGCCAAATCAAGTATTATTTTTTCGATTTTTTAAACATAATGTATAGTTCATATTAACTGTAGCATACTTTTGTTGTGAAAAATATAATAAGACATATAATGATATAACATAATTAATATATGAAAAGAGGTCTGAGTAAAAGTAAAATTTTAAATGAACCATAAATTTTAAGTCTAATCAACTCCACTTCCCATTTTTTACTCGCCACTTCTCCAAAATGTTTCTTCTTTAATTCCCCTTATTTAGCGCTATGATCAAAATAGTTTTCGCATTTCTTAAAGCAAATCAACTTTTTCTATTTCCGTTTCTATTTCTAAGAATATTTGAATATTTGAATGCTTAAAATGTTTTTCGTCGTCAAAAATACGGACTTTCTAAACTAACTTTTCGAGGACGAACCTATTCTACAAATTTCACCTGTTTGTTCATTTATTCCAAATAAACAAGTCTGCTAATGAAATAATTTAACGTTACATATTCATACCTACCTCTTAGGTAACTTGCATTGTTCTTTCGCTTTGGCATTGTTAGAATTTGTAACCTTTTCGCTCTTAAATATCGACTTCTTCTATTGTATTGCTGTCTACCTTGAAAAGCTCTATATAAACTGCTAGTTATCTTTGTATAGAATGTACTTACCCCTATTGTTGCATTTTTTAAAAAAACGCGGAAATAAACAGACTCAAATAAGTTGCACTTATTGCAAACAAGCTCCTAGATCTAGTTTTTGATATGTTTTGATAAATTATCCTTTTTTTTTAAATTCCCATATAACTGTATTGTTTCCACAATGTCAAATATATTTTTGAACAAGAAGCAGGAAAAGAAAAATGAAGAAATCTTTACCAGTTAATAGACGAAAGTTTCAAAAAAAATCTGAATGAGTTTGTAACTAATACTCCAAATCCAAATCCAATCTTTTAGATACATCTAAATTAACTGTGAAAGTTTCCTAGTCTAAAGAAACTCCCTTGCTTCTTGATCCATTTATCAACTTAACATTTCTTAAATGAAATAATAAATCATAATATAGGAAGACGAGACTTGCAATCCAGTTGGCTTGACTAGCCTGTATATTACCCAAACCATATTCATCTATATAATACGGTCTGATTTCATGCTAAGAGATTTTCGAGTTTTTGGTATTCCCACTGTTTTCAAATGCCAGTTCTAAAATATTATAGATAAAAGTCAAAATCCTGGATAAATGTTTCTAAATTAAATTAATACAAAAGGAGTATTGTTTGTTGGATGCTGATTTAGATAGAAATGAATTTACCACCAGTCAATATTCTAGCTAGACATCGTTGCTGATATTGATATTGACTAATTGATTTCACTGGAGACAGCAAGCAATTAGAGCATGCTTGTGGTTTCAATTAAAAGTAAATGATACACTCTTTACTCTTGTAAATATCTTTTCGAAAAACAAAAATGGAATCTATGATCTGAAAATATTTTGAATATTTTGAAATGATTTATGTATTATCGGGAAAACCCTTTCTCAAAAGCATTAAGTTTTGATAAATTTAGACTTTATTTTGAATTATCCTGTGTTATCGGGAAAAATCTTTGTTAAAAGCTTTAAGTTTTGATATATTAAGATTTTACATTTAGATTCAGAAAAATATACCAAGACATGGTTTGTTCATATAGTTGTTTACATATTTTACCAAAACTAAGATCAATGGCTTTAAATTTGGCTCTCTTACAAACCAAGCAAAAATAATCAACGTAAAAATAGTGTTATGAAAATATATTTAAAATTCTTAATGACTCAAAACAACGAACATATAAATCCTCTTACTTTATTCTAATAACCTATGCTTTCAACAAAAACTGATATACAGAAGACGTTAGAAGGAAGAGCTCAGTCCAGATTTTGATGGGTTAAAAATGTTATTCAACTATCTCAAAAAAAGTAAAGGAAGACAAGCAACAAAAGAAAGATGCAGTATTCAACAAAATGTATTTTCTATCTTCATATGAGAACTAGACATTACAAAAGTTTAATTACCAGTAACTGTCGACGGGTAAGTGATTGTTGATCTTTTCGAGACTAAAAAAGAAAGAAACCTAAATTGGAAATGTATCAACAAATTGCTAGGGGTCATGATTGTGGCATGTACAGAGCGAGCCAATCTTTGATTTGAATGGGAGAAGCTTTAATTCATCTCTTTTGTAAGGCTTTGGATCAACCATTTTGCATTACAAAAGTACCATAAGAGAACGGTCTCAACAAAAAAAGATAAGCATTATCATTTATTGGAGATAAATAAATTGAAAAGGCCTTTCACAGGTGAAGTTTGACTTGAGTAAGTTTGGTTATGGTATCACACCATCCAAAATCTCTTTTTGATAAAATTCTTCGATGTCAAGATTGATTTTTATGGCACGTTCAATTATTACGTAACCTTGATATGGTAGGTAGGTGTCCAGGTTTTGGTAACGATCGATTATGTAACTTTTAAGTAGCCCATATTGAAAAAATCAGGCACAGTTATGAAGAATTTAGAAATTAAACTTGCTACTGGTGAGGAAATAGGCCATTAATTGAATGCCTTCTTTTGCTACAGATGGTACTAATTTGTTAAAATGTTATGTAACATAAAGGTAGGTATATGGCCTATGGCTACGTCTAGTTATATATGATGAGTTGGGTGCTTTTTGGCGATTACGTTATAATTGAACATTCTCTTAGGTTATTTTCAAGACCTGTAAAAGATCAGTCGTTTTGAACTTTTCAACAAACCTTACCACTTCCAATGTTGCTTCGTTTAATTGCATTTATATGGGAACGAATTTCTAGAGATAAGAATAAAATAAAATATGACGATGATATCAGATAAAGCCTTAGAGATATATACATTCATTAACAAATGTACTTTTAACAGATGGTGATATGTCATTTCGCATTTAATGAATAACAAAATTTGAATTAAAAAAAACTACTTTTACCGGAAAATGTCGTATTTCTATGACGTCGTCGCAAAAATTGACGTCACAATGACGATTAACAATTTCTTTTAACCATGTTTCAACTTTTCATTAATGTTGTTTTCGATAGGAATATCAGTCCGAAAAAGGCCATTCAAAATAAGGTGAAGAGCAAAAGATGCATTCATAAGAAACAAATTCAAATTTAGATCTTAAACTTATGCTTATTTTTCATAAAAGTTTTTTTAACTTTTTCTCTCCTTATAAACTGTACGATTTCTATATAATTGGCTTTCGTGTACGTGCCAGCAATACATGGCGGTTTGTTTTGCACACCTACTGATACACACCGTGTTAAGTACACTTAGTATTGACTATTCACTCCCACTGATCTATGTATGCAATAAAGCGAATATAAGTATTCATTAAGTGCGTTTTACAAAATAGTACAATAGTGAATGGTATGATTGATTTCTTTTACCTTTAATTGTATCTGTATTTGTTCGAATGCGTGAATTAAAACCTAAAAAAGAGAAAATTAGAAAGATTCAAAGCTTCATAGTTCATAGAATAGTATATGGTAGTATAAAAAGAGGTAAGTAGAACGATCTTAAAAAAGATGTTCATATTATACGTATCCAAAGTCTTTTGAAGTTCGCCACTATATTATTGTCGTACAATCAGGGTACAATCCGGTACAAATCGGCAGGCTGCGCCAAACATTTTTAATTTCGAGGCAAGGAAAATTTGTCAAACGAAGAAAGGATACAAAAAATATATTGTCATATACTTTACTTCCTGCGAGTCTAGAAGTAATTGAATTGTCCCAGTAACTCAACTTCTTTTATACTATGTTGCCGCTCATTAGCAAATAATGTAATCATTACCATTTTGATTAATACACTTATTATTATTATCTTTCCACATCAACCAATCAAATTGCGCTATAAGCTGCAAGGTACGACAATATCAAGTCTTAGCAAAGAAAATGGCAATCTCATCTGTTCTCACTTGACTTTTTGTAATGAATTTTTACAAGAATAATTATTTTTTTTCAAATTTGAGTAAGCTTGAGTCGACTCAAAAGTCACTAACTAAAGCATAACTCCAAAGACACGCCTTATGATACTTGCTCATGTGGAACAGGTAGTATGACCACGCATCATTTCTTTTTGGAACGCTCTAATTTTACTCTGATACGAACAGATCTTTATAAAGAAATTGAATCTATTCTTATAGAGAAGAACCTGGATCTTCACTCCATTGATAAAATATATCTGCTTCTATATGGTCACAGAGATCTCGACGACTTCGTACGTTAGCACCACCAAAGATCAACACGATTATCAAAGAGCATCAATTTGGGCGATCACTGCTGGATATCACACCACTGGTTGCTGCGGAGTTAGTAGACTTTGAGACTGAGCTGGTCCTTGAGTGGATTGTTGGTGGGAATTCCTTCTCACCTAGAAGCTCGGTCTCCCTGCCAACTCACCTGAGATCCTCTCCCCTGATTCCCCTCAGCCAACACCAGGCTCAGGGGGAAGCGATTTAACCCGGACAGGCCATGGCCGCCAGCCCGGGTGATGAACAAGATTTTGAATTCCTCCTGGAAAACACAGTAAAGTTGGTGAACCATGATGGCACCATACTTTCTTATGACGGAGTATATGAACTAATGGAAATGAACAACCTGGCCAAAAGACTGGAAGGGCATCGAAATCACGACAAACGATAGCAAAGCATTCGAAAGATTGATCCGATGGGGATTGAATGCACCATCATAACATTGCATCTGTATCCATGCAGACAGACAAGAACAGCAAGAACAACAGCTGTAACTACAACATCAACAACAACAGCCACAACCGGATAACCGTGGCCGGAAAAAGGGGGAGAAGAAAAATATCTCGACCGACAAGGATGGCCTAACACAAATCAAAATGTTCCCAAGAAAAAATACGAACGTCCATCCTGGTACATGGAAGCGAAAAACAACGTAAACCAGAACGACATGGAATTAAGTACGCTCTCTCCACGAAAGGCCAAGGTATGCTGCTCCACTTTGAGGCATGGATACAATTCTTCTCATTATCTGTACGAGAGTCAATAGGTGAATACACCACTATTGGACAAAATGCCTCCGAAGGTCATCGAACTATGGAAAAAATATTCCAGAAACAATCCTCCGCGGAGCGGAGTATATACTTTATTAACAAAATTAAACGAATTTTTGAGAAATGATAGAAAATATGAAAGTTATTAGGTTTAGGAATATGCTATATACTTTTAGGTTTTATATCTTCTATTTTCTGTCTTTCTTTTTTTTCATTACTATATAATTTTTTCTCTTGAATGGATGAACTCATGATTGGATGTCTGAACGTTAACGGTCTACAAGATGACCGAAAGCGTTCAAATTTATTCAATCTATTTGATGAATCCATTTATGATGTAATTCTCGTGCAAGAAACTCATGTCACACCCAAAGTTATTGAGAAGTGGACTAATGAGTGGTCACAGGATTCCCTGTGGAATCCTGGTCTTTCAAGTGCCTGGTGTGGGGTCGGGATTCTTTTTAGCAAACATAAAACAATTCAAATACTTGACAGCAATAAAGGCACTACAGGAAGAATTTTGCAGGTTAAGATTAAATTCAATGATCAGCTTTTTCAAATCCTAAACATATATGTTCCAGTTTCCCTTCTTTTAGAGAATGATTTTATTTCACAAATTGACACTTTTTTGGACTTAAATATATCCACAATTCTTGCAGGAGACTTCAACATGGTGGAGGCCCCCCGTCTGGATAGGATGTCCAACTGTCTTGACTGGACACATTACTGGTCTGGTCAACCTGACTAAACTGAAGGACGCCCACAAACTTGTTGATTCTTGGAGACAAAAAAAATCCCTTTTTGAAACGCTTTACCTGGCAATGTCGAAAACAGAACTCTGATATAAGCAGTCGATTAGATAGATTTTATAGCACAGAATCCCTTCTCACGTCCAACTTCGATTTTGTCCACAATGTCTGGACACACCACTGTTTTATTTCCATGCCTGTCAGACACAAGGAGATGATCAAAAGGGGGCAGGTATTGGAAACTAAACACAACTATTTTGGAAGATATAACATACCAAAATTTCATGAAAGAATACTTACAGAAAGCTAAAACGAAACTTTTAGTCGTGGTGGGACATAACTAAAATTTACATACAGTTCCATACTCAATCATATGCCACTATGCGAAGTAAAGAACAACTAAAGGAAATCGAACACAAAAAAAGGAAATCCATAAGGAATCCATTAAAACACCAATCCCAAAAAACAGAATCGAACGCCTGACCTACGAGCTAAAGGATCTCCATCTTAAACTTAAAGTTGGGGTGATGTTTCGTAGAAGGGAAAAAATCATACTAAATGAAGACAAATCCAGTAGTAGGGAAAAAATCGACTAGGCAAGAAAAGGTCATTGAGGCCCTGAAGATCTCGAGAGGGGGTAACACAATGACAGTTACAGACCACCTAGAGGTCCTTCAGGAGATCAATACCTTCTATACTAACCTGTTTGAACAACAAACAACGGACACTGTCATTCAAGACGACTTTTTCCCTCAGAAGAACTTTTTCGCACAATGCAACAAGTTGAAACAAACAAGTCACCAGGCCTCGATGGACTACCAATAGAGTTTTATGTGACATTTTGGGACGACCTAAAAGATGTCCTAGAAAATTTAGCCAACCGAGTTTACATTGATGGGGTGGACCTCCCTGCGTCTCAACGGAGGGGGGTCATCACTCTCCTGCACAAGAAGCGTGATAAGGAACTTCTGGAGAACTGGAGACCCATCACCCTTCTCTGTGCAGACTACAAATTAATTCCTTCTGTCGTATGACTATGAAAAGGCCTTTGCCAGCTTAAATCACGAGTTCATCATTCGTGTGTTATCTGTGTTTGGCTTTGGTTCAAATTTTGATCTTAACATCCTATTTGTTGTTAATTATTTTAATGTAAATAAAAAGAATAAAAAAACTTATACTCGAGTATAATAAAGCTTATTTTTTATCATGAACTCAGATTGCCAAAATGTTTACACCTTTTTGTGCCAGAGGTAATCTCTTTGGCGTTGTTTAATCAAATGTTTTACAATCGTGTGGCTTGGCTCCAAGATCTTGTCATATTTTATCAAGCCATTTTTAAAGATAAGAAGAAAAACATGTTCAAACAGCATGCGCGGTTTCCATGTCATTGTCCCATCCTGTTCAAGAAGTTTTTCCTTCCCCCTGAGACCTGATCTTTTTGGAATTTCTTCTAAATTCTTTTAAAATTGGTAACTCCCCAGTCTCAATAAAAATTGAATACTTTGGCTCACTGTTGGCTCACTTAACCTCGGTTAAGTATTTCCGTGAATCGGGGGGAAAGGGTATTTACGATTAACCTTTTTAATGTTATTTACAGGATAAGGAAAGTTATTTTTACTGGCGTAGAATTGATGAACACTAAAAACATTAAGACTGACTATTTACCTTCACTTCATCGATTGCATCTTCCTTGGAACATAACCAGTTCTGTATAATGATACAAGGTGAAATTCAAGATCAATCCCCAAAATAGTTTTATTACGACGAGGAAAGATCAACATTGTCAAGATTCGGTCGGTTGCATGTGAGGTAATTTAGATTGTTGGATCTATACTATTTGCAAGTTTGTAATACTTGTTTTTTTTTTCTGATACTGTTAATGCAGTTATACAGGCATACAATGTTGGGGGTAGGTCAGTGAACAAATTGTTTTTTTGAATTATTTTCTTCCCATTCTTTGATTTTAGTGAGCGCTTGCTGTTGATACAACTTTCTTTCCTGCCCCAATCCCTTGTTTATCATTCTGCAGGCACATATGCGACTACTATGCAAGCATTAATTCGATACGTTGAAAAGAACACAAGAAAGGGGAAAATGGAATCGAGAAGTTGATGAGGACAGAAATAATAAATTGCAAAACAAGATGGATCAATTTCATTACATGGCATAAGGAGTGATCAAGTGGATTCATACCGATTATCTCAAGGTTAGTAAACAGTTTTCATTCTGTTTTTTAAATTGACTAGTTTTTACGTAATTAAGGATAAGTCTCAAAATCGGCATAGTTCAATTGACTACATAGCAGAGAATAATTGTTATGAAAAAACTCTAGATAAGGCCAGCATGAGGAAAGATGTTAAGTATAAACAACATTGTACAAGTCATAACATCTCATATATGTTATTCCAGTCTCCAGATGACTTTTTTTGAATGAACTCCAGGCGAAATATCAATCCATTTTAAAAGATCTTCTGACCACATGTGCTTAATTAAGTTTGAAACAATCTAAAAATAATTTTAAAGTCTATTTTTGAGACCTTCAATTTGGCGGGTTGACTATTTCGACACACCCTGATTTTGACAAGGAAGTATTTCGGCTACCGGAAGTGGTGTACAAATGGATTCCTTAATCGGAAATTCCAAAAATAACTAAAATAATATATCAGAACTACTTAACTTGTGAATATGTATGCTGACTCATTTTAACCAGAAAAAACAAGTTTCTATTGTAGATTTTGACAAAAAAGCATTACTCTTAATTCTTGAAAACTGTTTTATCGAGTCTTAACCGTCCAATCATGGTAAGCAGTAATTTTAGGATATAGGTTTTATTCCTTCTGATCCTGACAACTTACACCCACTGGAAATTGCGCCACGGCCTACTAGTAATACTAATATTAGTAGTAGGCTGTGATGATGTATTTCTTGTTTTTTTTGTACTGAAATCGAAATTCTGATAAATATTAGTCAAATTCCCAAAAATGTCATTTAAATTCATTTAATTCTTAAATCTCCCGTAACGATTAGTTTCTTTTTCAGATGTTTTCAGATGTGTTCATATAACGGAAATCTGCTAAGATTTGTTTCAACTATGCTTCTTCAGAATCCTGATGGAGGAACCCAAACAAGTACCTCATTCAATTGAATTAATTTTTTTTCTGGTAAATTGCATATCATCTCTTTAATTACTGGAGTTTTTCAATTTTAAGGCATGTGATATCTTCGCAAAGAGACTCAAACCATGCTTGATTTTCTATCAAAATTTGTTCTTTTATGTCTAAAAAGTCTCTTTACTGGTTACATCAATAAATCTGTCCGTAACTTGAGTCGATACGCAAAAAGTATGATAGGAGTAGTAGAAGTGCAACAGCAAATATTTTGGTGGGTATCAATAAATATTTAGGTAGAGAGCCTCCACTCCTCCTTTGAAATTTTGTGTAAAAAGTAAATAGCTCAATCAGTTTTTCACGTTTGCTCTTTTTTCTTGTCTTCATGAATTGGTTTGGACAGTCTGTAAGAAAGTGAAAGGATTTTTTGCTTTTTTTGAATTCATTTGGTAAACACTTTTTTTAAAATAATGATACCGTTGCGATAGACCTTTAAATATTTGAGGGGCTCTAGCTCCCCCTTCCCTCCTCTCATCGACTACGCCTTTGAGTAGACTATAATCTTATTCTTATAATAAAAAAAGCGTGTAGCTACAAATATTAAAACAGTTTGAAATAACGTTTTAAGCGTCACCCCCACCCCACTCCCTGCATTTTGAACTTTTCTCCTGAGAAATAATGGGTCATCTTAAGATAACAAACCCGGCCCCTCTTC
>JAUKPT010003214.1:0-12300 GCA_032273505.1 Nanomia bijuga
TTCACTCCTGTTTTTTTTTCTTCAGCAATAATTGATCAAATTAACCTTTTTATTTGGAAATTGTTTTTGTGGTTATTGATGTCATAAGTCACATCCATATTTTTTGGATCCTGTCCTTTTTTTTCCTTGTCAAATTATCTATAAATTCAAGAGTATCTGTTTTTGTAATTATTATTTCATTTGGACTTGTAAAATCGTCGAACTTATACAAGAACAATTTTTAAGTATGTTCAACTTGTACATTAAAGAGGTACGATAATGTGGTAATGTATATTTTTTAATTACAAATTACTAAGGCATAGGACCAATTTTGATACCATCAGAACATTAGCACAGTGAGTGAGATAATTCTCTTATCTGATTATGGTATTTATTCCTGTTGATCATGGTGTTTTTGAGTAGAATTTTAAAAGTTTAAATGTACCTAAAAAGTCTCCCAACTTTGTTGTGAACGTCTGTGATTCTTGTTTCTTAATTCCAGTTTTTTTAATTTACACCAAGGAATTTTTCTCTACTGAAATCGCAGCCTATCTTATGACTCAATACTTACATTTGAGTGTGGTTCACGGAAGTCACTTCTATGGTACGTACCCTGTATGTTCTTGATATAGGCACACTACCCTGGCTTGAGAGCGTTTGGGGCAACCAACCAACCAACCTACTGGTAATTATCATGGTAATGTCAAAGTATTTTGTTAAATTATGGCACTGTTATAACCTGGTTAGAAGAAGGTTGTATTTGGTTTGATTTCTACTACCTATTACCTATCTATTATCAGTCCAGTTATTTGAAAATTTACATTCATGTGATGAATAATAGTACGAAGAAAATAATGCATCTATGTTACCTGCATCTTGACCAATAAGCTGGTTCAATTGTAAATATAATTTTCTTTATCCTTTCATGGATTGTCAGAGTTACTGGGACATCTCAAGACTTGGAAAACATCTGGAACTTTATTTTGAAAATTCGTGACAACCATATGTCTTGATTACTTAATTTCTAGAATAAGATGGTTTTTATTAAAGCCTTTAAGATAAAATGCTATTAAAAAAACTCAATGATAAAACTTATTATTGTTTTTTTCTTGAGCAGAAATGCATTTTCCTGCGACTATAATCTTTTTTTATAGATTTTAAATTTTGATTTTTTTACTTGTATTAAGAGATGTAAAAAGACGTTTTATTCAGTATTGTGTCACATTTGTATGAAACACGATCTTCAGTTGAATCAAACCAAGAAATTGCTACGTTATAATTATATTCTGTATTTTTGTTATGAATTTTGTATTGCTTGCGAGATTATTGGTCAACTGTCAATTGGAGACCATTTAAAAATTACTTTACCTAACTTTCCTTAGGAAACATCTCAAAATTTTGTCTACTATCGATTGGCTGAATATTATTAGTTATGCGGGCTGACATCTTCCGAAAACGGCAAGGAGAGGGGGGCGGACAAATATGCTGTAGGAATGGGGGTTCCAAGAGGGGGGGCTAGTTTAGGAAGGGTGAGAGGGATGGTACATTCTAAGATTTTTAATTTATTAAAATTCAAACTATAGATAACTTCTAATTAGTGTTATAATTCTCTTGTATATTTTACTCATCAACTTTTAGTCTGTTATTAGTATGATAAAATGAGTAAAATGAGAAAATACTAAAAAGGCGGATTCTACGCAGTGGTATAATAAGAGAATAAAAAAATACCGTATTGATGGGGGATGAGGGTTCCATAGGAAGGGAGGATACCAAGAAGGGGTGCTGATTTAGGAAGGGACGCCTGATGCCAAATACAGCACCCGACGTCTCATATAAGACCCGTATTATGTCACCTATACACTGCATTACGAATATATCCCCCCGACGAAAGCTTGACAATATACTTAATTTATACTTACAAAAATGGCTATTTATTTACACCATCTAAATGGCGAAATTTTCAGAATTCACGGTCTTTGTTTACTTAATAGATTACACTACATTACAATACAGTGTCATCTTTTAAGTAAACACAAATAAATTAGCGCAAGGGTTCTTCTGAAAAACTAACCTAATACGTCTTACATTAGGCAAGAGGCGTACTAGATAATACATCATTCAGATTCTGTTTGGTTCAGTTAAAAATGTTATCATCATTTTTTGACATCAATTTGTGTTTTTTTTTACCAATTAGGTTCTTCAATAGTTTACATTCGACTAACGCTTGAGATGATCCCTTAACTGATGTAGAACGGTTATCAAACTAGGAACAGACATTACATGAGGGAGTGTTAGCAAATTATGTCTGATTCAATTTCTTGATTGGTTTGAAATTTCCTCAACAAGATTCTGATTGGTTCATCAATTTTGATTTTAACAAACAAAACATCTAGATTGAACCAATAAGCTTCTTGATACTGTAATTTCTAATCAATCAAACTGTTAAAATAGCCGTAATTTGGTGATTAGTAGTCTCTTGTCAGAATCAGAAGTTTTTTTGTTTTTTTGTAGAATTGAAATAATCTTTTATTACCTCTGTTCTCCAGTTCAATTTTCTTTTCCTGACCTTATTTCTTTGTTATTTTACTACTGATGTCCTTATCACATGCCCTACATTGTCTAGTTTGTTATACATTTTATGATTTGCACTCTTCGTTTTTCATATTAATAATTCTCTCACAGCTGGTCGAAGGTAAATTTTATTGGGTTGTTGGTTTCTTGCATTTTGATATGCTGTTATGCATTTCAATAGGAAGTTAGTTCCTTCCTATATCATCAACTGATTTACTCGTGAGTCTTGACTTCCAAATAACTTAAAAAGTTAAGTTATTGTTTTTGATGAATTGTGGTTAGATTTCGTGGGTTTTCTTATTATTTTACTCAACGTTTTAATCTTGAATTTATTGGAAGATAAATGACGATTTTAGGTAAGGAAACTTTAAGTTAACTTGTTTTGAACATGTGATAGCTATTTCCATACAAAACAGGTTAAGGTTTAGGAAATAATGTACCAACTTGATGTTTTCATATAACTTTCGTCTGTAAGGTACTTGTAGTACTGGTTATAGAAGCCTGTACCAAAGTGAAAATGTTATCAAGTCAACCTGTAAGAATAATTGTTCGAGACTTGACTCAAAGTTTATTTTAATTTTTTCAATATATGGTATATTACCCTATGATAAGTTAATAATATCTTCTGGGTGGCGAATTACATTTCCTAAAGCAGAGAATCGTCCTCTACATAGATTTCCAATTAATCAACTAGTCGAAATGGTTAACTGAGACAGTTCCTGACTAATTTCTGAAGCAGGTCTCAGACAAATGAGTGAAAAATAAATCAAATTTGAGCTGAGAATGGATTTCTAGGTAGTAGTGGGCCTCTTAATTTGAGGTGGGAATTATTTATGTAGGAGTTATCAGAAAATCTAGCTTGGGGCTCATATCCAAGTCCGATAAGTAATCATGGATCATCTGTATACTTTCATTATAATGTTTTCTGCTTGACGTTTTTGAAATCAATTTTAACTTTGTTATTGTATAATTCAATATTTTCGCTTTGATCTTTTCCTTTTGGTAATTCATAAAAAAATCAATATTGTTATCTTGATGTTTACTGTTGAAATATGTTTTTAATGGTGTCAAAATCAACAATATGTGGCGAAGCAGAAGAAAAAAAAGTAATAAAGTACATTTCCATCTTCTCCACCTCCATCATTTTTACTTTTTCGTCCATGTTTTATTAAGTGAAGGAGGTTTATGTGGTTTCATTATGAGACCATCGAATATTCCGGGTTTTTTTTCGAGATTTTTTATTGTCAACATCACTCACTCAATGCCACATAAAGGATTATTTTGCTTTTATTAGATTATCTTTTATTTTTTTAATTATTAATGACGTTGTAATCGGATAGAAAACATATGCTTTCATATTTTTTGAAATTTAGACAATCAAATTTGTTTTTGAACTTTTTTCTATATTGAATGAACAACAGTTCTTGTGTTAGCTCATTTAGCACTTATCCAAAATTTATTATTAGCACCCACTTTATGTGGTGATAAGGAGCTCTATAAACAGGTCGGAGGAGGGTGGTGGTGGAGAATATATGTACTATATGTAATGTAGGATATGTAATATAGTGCCACGAAACTTCAAATTCGATTGTCAAACAAAAAGAATCTTTCGTTGAAATTTAGCTCTTAGCTCCAGACCGGGAGTAGGTGGGGGAGAGTCAAATACTTAAAGGTCTACATTTTGTTTGAAGGAATTTCGAAATATTAGAATACTTAGGCACAAAAGCCACTAACTCGGTACATAAAAAAGTGATTTTGGTCGGTAGATAAAGGGTCTTAGTTCGGCAAATAAGCCCCGTTACCCCTCCGACCCAGTTATCCCCTCCCTTGAGCATCAATAACAGTGGTAATTATCTTTTACTGCATGTAATTTGGGAAGAAAAAGATACAGCCTTGGATGTTCCACTGGTTAAGCCTGCTAGTGTTATATGTTTTTTTCTAATGCTTTTTAGTGTTTTAATCATTATGTTTCTTGCTAGTCATATTAAGGGACCATAATAATAAATTAAAAATGACAACTCTTGATCTCTTGATCTGATCTGCAATTTTCTTACATAATACTACTTAAATTGAAATCATCACACAATTGTAATCAGAATTTTAATGCTTTTCTTTCTAACAGAACCTTTTTTGTCTTTTGCCCAAGTTTTCAGTTTTTCTGTTGTATTGACATTAAATATTGATGAACAAACGAAAACAAACATAAACAAATAGTATTTTTGTCTTTATTTGACAGATTTCGTCTTGATAACTAACGTAATTTCAACATTTTTTATCATGAAAAAGTGTTGAGTTCAGTGAAGTAAAATGTAGAGCATAAAAAATGTTTCAATTACAACTGGTGGTGATTTTAATTTCAAAAGAAAAGGAAAGGCACCCACAACACCCTGACTGATGGTGCCAATTCTTACTTACATAATGTTAGATATGTTAAGTGAAGTTGTTGTAACATATATTTCTGATTTTTTCTAATTAAATGATTTTTAAGTTAAATACAAGTCTTATATAGTACTAACTGGCATGAAAATTGAGTTTGATTTTATCAGTATTCATTATAGATTAATCCTCTTGATCGGAAAGCCCGTCAAAAGGTGAATAAATCATTTTACTCAGTTTTCTGTTGTAGGATATTCTTTTATTGCACTGATAATTAACTTACCTCTTTATTTTAGACGAATAAAAAAAAATAGATAATTACACTAAAATTGTGGGATGAATTTTGAGTAACATTTTTTTCTGATGGTACAGATTTTGAGGTAGGTGCTTTTCTAAATCCTTCTTCAATTTGATATGCATCTGAAAGGTTTGTCAATCAAGTTTGAATAATTTGACTGCTCTTGTCCATGGACTACTAGTATAGTGTCTTGTCCTAAGAAAACACAAATAATGATGTCTAAGGATGGATGCTATAGACCATCTGAAAAATGTTTGAATTTTATGTTAGAATTTATTTTTTATTTTTCATTCTTGTTTACTTTCCTATATTATTCTTTTGATTTCATTAGTATGAATATCTTTGTCATGAGAGTACATTTTTCTTGATTTGTTTTTTTACTCATTTCTGTTTATCAATGTCAATATGGTGGTTTTTTGATTAGATTTTTTTACCTATTATTGGTTAGTGATTGTATTGAGAATTTACCTTGAAATTCTGAAAATAGAACCTTACAAGTATAACAAAATTGTATCCCTTCATCTCTGTAGTTTTCTGATTTTAAGCCAACTTATTCTTAATTTTGCATACATTACACAGTATGTTAACTAATTATACAGTTAATAATTGACTTTTCTATTTTCGTGCCGTTTTCTCTATCTTCTTTCATCTTTCTCTTTTCATTTAGACTTACAAAAATTTGTCTGGAGAAACCTTTTCAGATTGGTTTTTGTTTGTGAGTAAACCTTTCTCGTTCTTAAAAAAAAGCGATTTGTCTGTCTTTCTATATAAATGAGTCTAAATAGAATAATGAATTCGAATTCGAAGTTGTTTTTCATCTTCGTTGGTATTGCTTTAGCTGTTTTCCTGATGTTCTCTTACTTCCAACACAAAGATGGAGAAGTAACTGAACTGAATTTGAAATTAAGACAGGCACTAGAGTTAATACAAAAACATGAAAAACGGTACAAAACTAGTCACGGTAACGAAATTCGATATGCAGCTTCAAACCGAGACTTACAAAAGAGTTTAGCAAAACAGAGTAAGCATTTGAATGAACTCTCATCTCAACTGGAGTCTGAGAAATCAAAATTATCAAATGCATTTCTTTTCTATGCTCACATTAAAGATGCTTTTGAAGTTGCAGGTGGAGAAGACTCACACGAACAAATCGTAGAAACAAAAGTTTTGGACGCGATCTCCGAGAAAGTCACACAGTGGAAACATGTAGCTAAAAATTGTGATGTTCAGAAGAAAAATTCTAGTGAGGCGTTAGAAAAGCAAGCTGCATTAAAAAGTGAACTTCAATCTCTGCATGTAAGCCATCGTAATTTACAAGAAGATTACGAGAGGACAACGAAAGAATTGTCCAGTCTCAAAGTGCTTTATTCACTATTTCTACACAATAAAAACAACATTACTGGAGTTTATGAGAGTCAGCTTATAAAGTTACAAAAACAACTTGAAAAATGTAGACAGAAAAATAAAAACAAGAAAAGTAAGAGAACTAATGTTGTACACATGATGCAAACATTAAGCTTGCCAACAAAACATTCCAAAGCTTCCAAAGCTCCTGAATCTGATATTATTAGAGTTTTGATATCCAAATCAATAACTATACCTCCTCTAATTGAGCTAGAGACTGGAAAGAGACAGGTTTTATCAATTGTTAAACCATCTAGGCATAGTTTAGCAGATATTATCAATAATAATGACAGAGGACAGGGAAAGACAACTGTTGAAACTGTTACAACTTCAAGTTCTACATTAGCAAAGTCAATTCCAAAAGATACAGGTCACAGAAAGACAGCTGATGAAATATATGGCGATTTTGATGGTGAAGCAAAGCATGAGCCTCCTCATATTGATGACCATCTAGATGAACATGGTCTTAGTGTTGATCTAAATCTGAAAAGGAAAAATCAAACTGTTGTGCTGGGAGGCATTACTGTAGTTAGAGCAAGTACAATATTGCCTAGAATCTTGTCCACTCGGCCTACTTTAACAGAAAAGTTAGTTAAAACTGAAGGCACTATTAAAAGTCATTTTAAAAGTCAGAAGGATATTTATCAAGATTTTGACGGGGAACCGAAACATGAACCAAAACATATAGTAGACGTTGTTGACGAGAATGGTCTTAGTCAAAGAGCAACTGCTGATTAATCTTTTAGAGGATGTCAAAAATCTTGATATTTACCTCAAATAGGGGATGTTTTTAAACTTGCATATTTCAAGGTGACACATTTCTTCCAATGTTGGCTCAGGATGCACAAGGTGTGTTCATATAAATAATTCTCCACATCATTTTTACTACTAGGGTGACTACTTATCCGTAAAATTTTGAGTTTTAACAACATGTGAAAAAATCTAGGTAACCACCCTAATGTGTGGTTTCAACCAGTCTCTTTTTTATTGCACCATATCACCTTAGGTTAGCTTTTTCATACAAACAAAATAGCACTATTTTTAGCACTTAGTTTTTAGAATTTTTTGAATGCCATATTTCTTTTAAGTGGTAATTAACACTTAAATTTTGTTTCTATTATTTTTTTATACTGATTTTTAAGATTTTATTTTTTTCATTTGTATTGCTTGTTTTTGACATTTATAAAGTCAGTTAGGTCTTATGATAAACCTGTTAGGATAATTTAAAAATGATGTGATTTAAAGATGTAGTTGTAGTTAATGGTTAATAAGTAATTAAAATTCTTTTATTAAAATAAAAACATTTAAAAGAACATGTTAAGATCTACAATATCTGTCTCAAAAAATAATAATCGTCATTAGTACCTGGAGAAGATTTACTAGTGTATTAGAACTGCCGTGCTGTATATTTGGAATAGCTTTAATTGATTGATTTTCACAAAAATCCAAAGATTATGTAGCTTTTACTGGAAAATAAATTCAGGGATCATCTTTAGCATGTCTTTTTAGAAATTTCAGAGGCATGATTTACCAGGTGAATTCCTCAATTTGCCAGAGCTGAAAAAAAATTTTCCCCATCAGTCAACTATCTAATGAAAAAACAAAATCCCTCTTGAACTAGGTGTGGGTACTACTATTTCTAATGTTTCAGGGTATACAATTAAATGTTTTGTTTCTGCTTTTACCATCATGATTTTTTTTTTATAGAATCAACTCAAAAACGTATTATCAACTTATTTAGTATTTCTATACATAGACAAATTGATGCATACCCAATAAAATTACTTATTCCAAATCAACCCAAAACGATCTTTTTTATAATTTTATTTTTTTCACTGATATATTTCTATTGTAAGTTTCACTCTTCTTCTCTGATGTCATCAACTATCTAGTTTTGTGTTAAGTATTTTATTTGAATTTGACAATGAACAAGAAGAGATTGGCCGCTTATGATGATAGTCCATGGGGATGTCTCATTAGGTGCTTCATTTTCGATTTTTTGTGTCTTCTTTCCTTTTCCTTTTCGGTGACTGAAAATCAGATGGTTTTCATTTTTTGAAGAAGGGTGTTGCACAAATCCATGCATTAGTTTGAGTGTCTGATTTACAGATTTCTTCTGTTTGCTTTGTGAAAGTTTACAAAATGCCAATATTTTGCAGTTCTTATTTCTATCGCTGAAATGTGGTATGTGAAAGTATGATTTTATTACTAGAAGATATTTTTTCAAGAATGGTGATTTGAATAATACACTAATTTGTTGTACTTCGTCAGATTGTCAGGGATCAACCCTATTTGTTTCCATGGAACTCTTAAACAGACTTTTACATGCTTCATTTGTGTGCTAAATGTATGTATTGTTTACCAAAAGGCGACTTCCCACCTTTAAGATGATCCCTTAACAAAAACAAGATCTAGCCAATTTATTGATAGTTTCTATAGATTTTTGATTACAACATCTATTTATTACAATGGATACTAGATAATTATTCTTAGATTTTATACATAAAACTGATTGCATCCATTTATTTTGTATTTGGATTATAGATCGTTTGTAAAAAATTGTGCATATTATTTTATCATTAATATTATTATTATTTCATTATTTATTCAACAAAGAAAATATTTTATATATATTAGCTCTTGATTTCAATAAGAAAAAAAACAGAAATTCTGAAGAAGATGTCTTCCTTCCAGTTACACATCATTCAATCTGTCAACCCCATCTCCTTTCTTTTATTTTTTGGTGTCCACCTGAATTAATTCTGTTTGTCTTTTTAATATTTGGATTTTGAGTAACATACATCTATTCATTAAAATTATATCGACTGAAGTTCATTATATAGCAATCATGAGATGTTAAAAATATGTGCATATGTTCACTATTTGTAACATTTATCTGAGTTTCATGATTAAATCTAATTGACTTGTGTTTACGGGTATGGTTAGAGAGGTCTTTTAATATGACAGAAGAAGTAATTAGCTTTGATTCATCATTTTAACAGTCATTCCAAAGGTCACAGGAATTCTTTTTATTAGGAATGTTTGCAATTAACACCGCCATGGTCGTGTTGAGTCATATCAAACACTCTTTTGGTACATTTCATTCAGAAAATATATTTGCTATAAGAAATTTTGGATATGGAAGTCCTACTTCGAATTTGGCTTCGTTGTTGTTTTGTTTTTTTGCTGCTTGGCAATTTATTACATAATAAGACTTAAAGTTTGAAATATTTGTAAACTTACATGTTATCCATGTTATCTAGCCATTCTATCGTGTATGTAACATATCCCCTTTCCTATATTAAGTGTTTTGTCAAGTTGCCATACTACTTTATTGGGTTGATAAAACAATTCAAAGATATGGGTTAAGAACTTAGTACAATACATAGTTTGCGTTTTATTTGGTCGTCTCGAAAATTGATAACATTTTTTCAACATATTTCGTCTCTCAAATGAAGAGGTCTCTTCTTTTTGGAGAAACCTCATATATTCATTTATCTTCTTCTTCCCAGATTGTGGTGTCTTGCTGTCAAGGACTTTTTAGAAAAAAGTGGAAGTGTATATAAATAAACACCTTGATTGTACTAGTACTAAGCATTTTAGTTGATTTTCAAGATAAGAACCACAAAAGGTTTCGAAGAAATGCACGTTGCTTTAATGAAAAAAATAAATTTCTTGGAGCATTAACGATCCTTCGAATTGTTTTGCATAGTATATGATTATTGTATTGTTCTGTTTTTCTGTTGTAAGGCACATAATATTATAAAGTAAACAAAATCAATGTTACTAACCATTGCTATACTTTAATGTCATATATTGTTGCGGTCAGAAAAAGTCGCGAAAGTCGCGCTAAGGGTTGCGTGACATCAGGATAAGTCGCGGGAATTTAATGTCGCGCATATAGGTGCAAAATGAAAAGTATATTACAAAAACAATTGAAAAAAGTCGCGGTCAGAAAATGTCGCGAAAGTCGCACAAAATTTTGCGCGTTATTTTATTCCTGCGACTTTTCCTGACCGCGACAATATCTGACATTAAAGTAATTTAAGCTTTGTTAAACTTTTTCAAACTTTGCTAAATTTTGTTTTAAATTCACTGGTTTGCATAGATCACCATTTGTTCCGAAATTCATACTTATAAAAGGTTGATTGTGGTCCATATTGATGCACTGCATTAATTCTTTCTTCCACAAATTAAATCATGAATAGATTTTGTAGGAATCATATCAATAGTTTTAATACTTCTGCTATCTGATTGGTTAGGAAATGCATCATAATTTACCTGATCGGTTGATTTAGAAATGTCAAAGTGGCATGTTTGTTTGAAATCAAAAAATTGACAAAATTTTCAAGTATATTGATGATGTATATCCAACCAATCAACAGTCCAAAATAGACAAATTCTTGGATGTTCCTTGGTTTTATAAATATATCTAGTTTTTATAAGATCTCAGACATTTTGCATGTTATAACAATTAGAAAGCCACTCCTGCTATGGTTTCTATGTTTTCTGTAGTCTCCTTGGGTAGGTCTGCAGTTATTTCTAGAAAAGAAAAAGATATCAATCTCATATATTGAAAATCAGCTATCTTTCCTTCTTTCAAATTTGTTCAATTGATATATTTTTTTAATTAGATAATATCTTGTATTGAATGGTCTATATTAATGTGTGGTGTCCTTTATTATATTCCTACATTGCGTAGGCTTGTTCAAAGATTTCAGCTTCCTTTTTATCTAAAATAGTCAATTAGATATATATAATTCGAATATTGGTCCTGGAATAAGTCCAATTTGATTAATGCAATTCTTTTCTTTTTTATTACTTTAATTTTCAAAACTATTGATTGATTTGATTCCTGTAAAATAGCTGTAATTAACTTGGCACCAATTTAAGCAGTCTGCTAGGCATTGAAAAAGAAGTCGATTTTGCAATATAAGTCTTTTTCTACTTAAGTAATATTTTTCCTATAGACTTCTTTCCCAAACATTTTTTGTCACTCGTTTTATTATTTGTTTGATTACTCATCTTAAAGTTTTGTAATAGAAATTTGTTTTTAGTATACGAATAACAGGTAATCATTTCCCATTTTTCTATATGAGAGCTTGCAAGTACTAATATCTCGACCTATTTTCAACGGGTACTGGCAGGACTGTACAGAATAATGATGTTCTTAACACATTCTTTTAACTGGGTGAGTTATAAAGAGTTGCAGCTGATCTGTGTTCTATATTTGAATTATTCGAGTTAGGTATTGCATTTACTTTTATTTTATGGTGATTTTAACTGAGTGAGTATATTACTGCATTCCTTGGACTTATAATTTTTCATTATTGTGTTTTTGTTTTGTTTAAACTTGATTTTTTATATGACTACACATTCCATATAAGAAATGGTTTCTGGTTTTTAAATTCCAAGATAATGTTGGACCCCTGACTCAATTCGAAGCGGGTCCTATGAAACCACCCCCGTAATATATTGATCATTTATTGTTTATTATCCATTTTTATCATAAACGACTAAGGATTTTTCTGATAATGACAAAGCTCGATAACTGAAATATTGGTTTCGGGCATAATAGCCATGAATGATAGCCATGAATGTGTGTGTGTGTGTGTGTGTGTGTGTGTGTGTGTGTGTGTGTGTGTGTGTGTGTGTGTGTGTGTGTGTGTGTG
>JAUKPT010003215.1:0-12299 GCA_032273505.1 Nanomia bijuga
AATGGATTCCGTTAAATGTTAAATGTTTTATATGTGTCGTAAAATGTTGATCCATCACCGTTAGTAGAGCTTAATATATACTGCCTCTATCGGGAATGTCATGGAAATGGATGAAAATCATTAAAAAAAATCAGTGATTTACTCCTCGGTTTTTGTCGCCATGTTATGTAAAAGTGTAACTGTTATGTAAGTTTTTTCCTTGTGAAGCCCAGTTAATTAATGGTGTGAATAGTCGATAGAATTCATGAAATAAGCAAAACAGTTATACAAATTCAGAATAATCCAGATTAAAGAAGATTATCCAAATCGGTCAAAATAGTTATAATTATATTTGTTTCTTACTTACGCCAACAACATTTGCCTTTGGGGGTAGACAATACAGATACATATTTTCTATTCAAAATAAAAAAATAGTCTAGTTGACAAAAAAATACGAAAGAAATGATCAAAATCGGGTGAATAATTTTTTTTTACAAATTTTAGACATATACTCTTTTAGTCCGGTAGCTATAGTTTGTTTCAAAATGAGATACTCATTCCACATAAATAAATTTAGTATTTCGAAGCCGCTTTTCAATATTTTTGTAGCATTTTTCTATTTGAAAGACACTTGATTAGACAATATAAAAAAAGGATTATTCAGAGTAAAAAAAAAACAAGGATGTAAATGTTGAACTTCTGACTTCTGATAAGAACAATTGAAAAAAAATTAAGGAAATAAAATAATATTGATACCCTAAAACCTTGGGAAGATCAAAAAGTATATGAGCTGTTAGAATGAGGATTAATAATTGCGAAAAAATGACAAACTTTGAGCATCGTTTCTGTCTAGAATGAGGGTAATCATGGCCGTCTTTAAAGACGGCCATGGGGTAATACAAAATTACAAATCGGGGTATAGAAACCCTTATCAAGTACATCTTGCGAGGATGCAAATAAGGTATACAAATGGTGCGACCATCAGTGTCCGGCAATTCTTATTTCTTCTTGCAAGCTCAGAATTTTCTTCTTGCGAAGACAAATTTTATCTGGGTCAAAATTTTACTCCAAAAACGTCAACAAATGAACAATTGTCAATAATAGAATCGTTATACTCTAATTTCTTAATAAGAATCTTATGGACTATGATCTCTTTGATTTTTTTATTCATCCTCTTTATGGATTGGCTCGACCTTCTTGCAAAGGCCAGAATCTTCTTGCAAGCGCGCGCTGCCACGCTGCCAGAAGTTGTCGAGCCCTGACCATGGCCATCTTACGATATGGCCCCATTCTATGCCGACAGATTTCCGGGTTTTAAGGGTTCCCGACATTTTTAAAGGCTAGTTAATATATATCATAGACAAAATTGACTCTAAACGAAATCTATTTTTGGGGTTATTGACCCCTAAAAATAAAAAATAAATGGTACTAAACTGCAAATATACCACATTTTAATGAACATATAAATTTTATTTTTTAATAGGATCATAGGTCGCATTCAAAGGTACCAACATACTAAATGACAAAGTTTTTCTTATTATTGTTCTTGGAATATTTAGAAAAAGTGAATTCATCGATTTAGAGTGAGTTCCTTAGTACCTTAACTAACAGCTAAATTTATACTGAGAGTAACATTAAAATTCATTAAATGCGTAATTACAAAAGAGTCTTTCTCAAGGAATTTAAAAACACTATTTAAAGAATTGAATGGCTGACATTACACGTGAGACGATAAATTAATTGGTTTGTATTTTTCTCATGTAAAAATGGGTTTTAATCCAATTCTTGTAATTTAATTCTAATAAATAGGCTGATTCATCAATTAAAATCTTTGTATTCATTTCTCTAATGTAAGCTGTTAAAGGAGATAAAACTTACAGTACGTGTGAATTGGAAAAGCAGTTTTCCCTTATACCACAAGAGCAATTCAATCAAAATTTATCAAAATTTGCATACTTTTTTGCCACGTAATTATTAATCTATATATTCAATGAAATATAATTTCAAATATTATTTTTGACCTTTTTGTAGATATGAGGAAAAGCTGAACCCCTTGGAAGTTTTGTTTGCTTTTTTCACGAATGTGTAGCAAATTATGTATAAATTGTTCATACAAAACCAAAAGTTTATATCTAAAAAAGAAGTTTAGTTACATTGAATTAAATTAAAGTCGGCATCGAATAAGGCCATATCTTAAGGTGGACATGACTGGCCATTGGTGCCACTATTTAATCGAATGGATTTAAAAAAAGTACTTTTATTGGGCTTTTCTTCATACGTGGTTTGATGGGGGGGGGGAGGGAGCAATTTCAGCTTATTTTCTGTAATAGTGCTCCAATATTATCAAATCTTGGTATGAAGTTAGTCCAATAAATTTGTATTTTTCCCAATTTTGACTGATTTTGGGTCCCAAACTGAACTAGCTCTAATAGGCTCTAAACCTTTAAAAAGACAACTCGAAATGTTTAAAAAAGCAGAGACTGCCCTTCAACAAAAGACCCCTAAAATAATTTCAGGAAATGTGTAAAACTTAAATTCATGGCAGGCCTTTGGCCCACCATGATTTTTCTCCATTTATAAATATAAATTTTTGATTGGGTGTGCAATTTTGCACCCCTAAAAATAGGGTTTCATCGGTATTATATACATCTTAATCCTGTTTATAGTATATATCAAAAACTTTGTAACTTTATGCGAATAAACCGACAATTTCTATTAGATTCAACTTGGGTTTTTACTAAAAAAGCAGGGAAAGGGTAGATCAGGGTAGCAGGAACACTACATAAATTAAACTATATATATCGAGTAGAGCCCCCTCCTTATATTAGTTCATTGAACTAATTTTGTAAGATTAAAGCAAGGTTGTTTCTACATTATTTATTTGACTCAAGTAAATTAATGAGTTTGATATGAATTGTGTAATAGAAGTTTGCGAGACGCAAGTTGTGCTATTTAGCATTTCTATCATTTATTTGATTTAGAATTTCGTAAATTCCCAAGAACTATATGTTCCAATGCTTTGTTGAGGTACCTGAACAAACTAATCCGTACTGAACGAAATTTAAGATTAAGAAGAAAGATAATAATTAGAAAAATATAATAATCTTTTTGTTGATTTGTATTTATTTTTTATTTTTTGCTATTAGTTTGAAAATATGAAGGTAATCATAGAGGTTTATAATTGTTTTCGTTACCCTAATTATTATTTTATTGTAAGACATTTTAGATCATTGCCAGCTTAAGATACGGCTTATGTCACAAATACTGGGTTTGAATTAACCCTATCCAGACTGGACTTTTTGCATTTTCTCAGGACTAAGGAGGAGGGGCGCATTACTAAATCAATCATAAAAACCTTAAAAATTAATATTTCCCTTTGAAATTTTCAAGATATATATTTTAAACCTATTTTCTGAAGGTTTAGTCTAAAGAATTCAAAATTCCTTTTGAAATTCCAGGTAGAGGTATGTGTTTACTTGTGGCACCCAATTTGGTCAAGAACAGCATCGGAACTCACAACATAGGCTAATATATCTCCATTTACGTTTAATGAGTATTTCCTGTAAAATCTTATTATCTTTTGATCAACAATATGTTATAAAAAAACCTTTTTAGGAACCATTCCAGTTGCTTAACTTGAAGTTAAATGTATTTCAACTTATTCTACCTCATAAATCACTTCGAATGATGTATGATATGCCTAAAATTTTATACTTCAAATAAATGTCGATTTTAACCAGCAGGTGGCTGATAATTTCCTTAAAAAGCTATTAATTTTAGAATGAAATTGTCTGTGAGAGTTTTGTTAATCAAGAATGAAAAATTAAGCCATTTGACATTATATTAGTGATTATACATCGTATTTCCACTCATACATCAAGTAAAAAGCTGATAGCTACCTGGCAAAAGGTACTGTTCCTGGTCTAGGTATTGTAACACATAAATGCATGGAAAATGTAGCCAGATCAATTTTAGGAAAAGATGTTAGCCCAAAATATCTAACTGTTCAAAAATGGCAAATGTTTTCGTGTAAGTGGGGGTCACTTTGACCCACTCCCAGTCTGAATAGGGTTTATGTTTAATAAGCAAATCATAAGAGGGAGATAGAGAAATTCTTGAAGGGAAGTGAGAGTTATTGATATTTTTTAGGTAAGGTACGGTAAGGTAAGGTAAGGTATGCACTTATGATGGAACAGTCTTTCAAAGCTGTTGTTATCGGGCTAATCGAGGTCATGAAGTAAGTCCCATCTAGTGTTTCGTCAGGTACCCGGTTGACCGAAGTTGTACTCATTCATAACGCTAACCGAAATATTTATACGAGAGAAATTGATGGCACAAGCGGGAGTCGATCCCGGATCGCACCGGGAAGAGATCTCCATACACCACAAGCCCAATGTGTGCATTCGCCATCCACACGTTAATTATCTCGAGATGGCATATGCAAATACACGGTTGACAGGCTGCTTATTTGAGATGTGCTTCAGCGATATTCACCCTTAAAAGAATTCTGTTGGCTTTGCAATTAGCATGCAAATATTTGCACCAAAGTGTTGACATATATTAAGTTATTTCATCAGATAAAACGAGTTTCGAGTTAATTGTCGTTCATTGATTGTCGGTAGCCGTTAGTCGAAAGTAAAAAAACGACTTTTCTCATCGAAGATGGGATATAAATATGATGTTTTCATTAAAAAAGAAATTTACTAAAGTTTTGTTAGCCTATTGTGAACCATATTTCATTGTATTTCATACAACATTATTCCGAATAGGTTGGCCAATACACAGTGGCGAAGCTACACACGCATAAAAGTACGCACAAGTGACGCCACTGCCAATACAAAGCCATTTTTGTATTTGGGACAGCTTATAATAACTAAAATAAAATATGTATCAATAACAATTTCAGAGATTCTCTCTTAATGACATTCTTCTCAATAATAGAGTATTTCAAAATGTTTGGTGAATGACAAGATTTTGTTAGCTTGATAATTACCAGATCAATATTAAGAGTTTACATAAACATACATTTCATCAAAAACGAGTTGAGAACCATATATACAACACTTTGTTTCGACATTTGATACGCGTAAGAATGATTTTATTCAGCCCAGGGGTTAAAATGATACCCGGCGAATGGAGGAGATTCCCCTGATGAAATTTAGATTTCACCTAAATTCACCTAAATTCCCTACCCTTCGATCAGGAATTGCTTCGAATGAAGTTGAATTTATAATGTAATTTTTCATTTATATATTGGAGAAAAAAAATGTATACCTATAGATAAGGAAAAATCGAAAGTGCTTAAGTAAAAAAAGACTAGTCTTGCTTGTTTTTGGAGTATTTGGTCGGTGTGGGGCAACCCAATGCGTTATTTCCCGGCTGTATATTTAAATTTGAGCCCCTGGTTTAGCCGAGATGTTTTTATTTATGCATGCATATTCTTAACGATTTAAATTAATATTAAAATGAATGCCCCTTCCAGCAAAGTCATTCTGGAACTCTTTTCTCCGAGTATTAAATACTAAATCCAACCAACCAACTATCTAGTCATCTACCTAATCATTTTCACCCTGTGGTGTAGACATGAAAATAGGTTTAAAAAAAAGCACCATACTCCAAAAAGAATAGCCATGGCACAGGTTGCCAGCAACATATAAAGGGGCTTATCGTTTCAACTTTTCTGGTTCCCATGGTTAATATTTCAAATATTTAAAAGAAGCACACATAGGATAAAAATGCTATTCTTCTGAATCCTAAAACTAGCAAACATGAATCACAACACTACGTGTAGACATGAAAATAAGTTTAGAAACAGCGCCATAATTCTTCCCTGAACTCCACAAAAAATAGCCATGGGATCATCTCAAAACGGTTTTAATATATTTTTTAACAGATTATGCTCGCCCCCCCCCCCCAATTCTTTAACAGACATTTCCTGATTTTATTTTTGAGAAGACCCCTAAGGAGCACACAGGATGAGAATGTTTTAAAACTAATACATAAATCACATAAATCACAACACTGTGTAGACATGAAACCAGGTTTAATCCCCTTTAATAGGATCAATTCACAGCTCACTTCCTCATTGGAACCGCTACAGGATTATCTCATCGAGGTCATAAAGAGATCACCTCAGTTATAAACAATACTTCCTAATTAGTTCTAGTAATTAAGAAGAATAAAACATTTCGATAGATGATTGATCAAATACTAAATAGTTTTATAGGATAAATTTATAGGAAAGGAATATCCATTTGTTGCTGTCTTTTAGTCTTGTTGATACATAGTTTAGAGGTAGCCGAACCCCCTTTGTAAGACAGCCCCTCCCCCCTAAGTGCCAACCCCCTTTCAAATTTACTGAACCCCCTTTCTAGACGACTAAAAAGTTAAAGCAATGCAAAATTGAAATCTTACTTTTTTACTTTTTTATATCCTCATCAGCAAAAATAATTTACCCTTCCATTCTACAAGAACCCCCCTAAAGTGGTGCACCCTCCTTCTCAGCGCAAAGTTTCATCCTTAAGTGCGAAACTTTAATCATTTAAATCATTTAAGGAACTCAAACAAGCCCTCTAACATCTAAGTATAATAAACGCTATCCAGGACTTCAGTCTATATTGATCCCGCATCCTAATCCACAACCATGAATGCACTGTACTTGGAAACACAAAAACTCCATCAAAAAATCCTTTCTCGAATTCACATCCTTTTTTTGTCTCACTAAAATATGATCTGACTGAGAGAATTTTAGCATAATTTTAACAACTCTCAAACTTTTACACATTGGTGCCAAAATTAAACAAAGAGCCAAGTACATTTAACAATTGAATAACCAAACTGATTTTATGTCTCTCTGAGTTTTGCAGGAAGGTGCAAAAAATAGCGTGTAAACTTCAACATATAAATCTTTTGACAGATTTGAAAATGTTTTAAATCATAGTATTATTTTCGGAAGCATTATTTTATTATTATAATTTTGTATATTAAGGGGAGGGGGGGATAAATAAGGATTTTGAAAATCCAGGAAGAGGTAATCCCAGCAAAATAAAAAAACAAGCAAAACAAGACTTTTAGGTAGTTTCACAAAGATTAAGCTTTTTTAGGTCCAGAGTTTCTTAAATTTTGGCTCTATCTGTCATTATCCATGAAGAAATAAGATTTGGCCAATATAGGAAGAAATGGGGTTTCTGGTTAGAATATTTACCCTTGATTATATAAGATGCAAACAAGGCAGTAATTGAAAGGATTGCAGGCAATAAAAAAGAAGAAAAATTCATCTTTTTAAAACTTTTTTTTTCAACTTCTGCCAAGAATGGTTAACCATCCTTTTTTTACTTTTCTGGTGGGAAACTAGGGTGTCCCAGCCAAGTGCCATGATGGATAATCAAGCAAAACCAGGTACACCAACAACAAGAGCATCCTTAATAGAACTCCCTGTTGTTGTATAGCATTTAAGTTGATGGGAGATCATTACAACTTTAATTGAGTGAAAAGAAAGAACAACAAAATGACTAGGCAATATCCAGCAAGATACAATGATACATCATTCATTCATTCTGTAAAATACCATACATAACTTGTATGTTAATAAAAGCAAAATTTATTTTCTGGCAACACATGACAGGAAAAAATTAAATACTTTATGACCAATCTCCTATTAAATGCCATTCATATTAGCACTGTAACAAAATATGTGTATTTTTTCTTCAGGTGGGTGTGATTTTGATTCATACAATAATCAAAATCTTAGTTTTAAGTCAGTTTTATTAGTTCTCACCCTTTTCTGATGTTCATCTTCATTTACCCCTACCCTGAAAACCCATTGAAAAGTATTTTCAAAAATTGAAAACATAAACGTATAATCATTGAAGAATAAATTCTTGAATTAAATCAATAATTATTAGTAATAATCATATTGAGTTCATTAACAGTGATATAACATTTACATTGATATATTAATTTGATATCTATTAAACACAAACCATAGACTTTTTGGCAACCAAAAAAATATTCCTGGTATGTAGTTGAAGAATTTTGGATGCCTAGATTGTCCTGTTAGGAATTGAGTGAGTATTTCTCAATGTGATATAGCTACAGAAATAAATTGTTTGTCCTATCAAAATATACACATTTACATTGATATGAAAATATATCAAAGTTAACAATCTTATCTACTTTGAGTCTAATATCTGAGTTCAACTTTTGATAATACTGCAGCTTAGCTTGTAATCTAATAAAAAGACTGTAAAATAAGTAAAAAAAGGTAATTAAAGTTGTTAATTAAAACCAAGAGTAACTGGCAATGTTAACGGAAAAGAATCATTAAGTAATTGTACACGTAAATCAACGTGAAATACAAGTCTTGCTTCGTTCTAACAAAAAAACATTTATGTTGACTCATAAGTAAAAAAATGTCAATTTGGACTAAATAACAAATATCAACTTTGAAAACTCATAAAAATCAAAATATTTCTGCCACAATACATAACAAAATCTATTGAAGGCAACAATTAAATATTCTGGCCCAAATTCTATAATTATGCCTTAGCCAATAAAATTCAAAATTCTTATTTTTGCATTATTTTTGCGGCATATTTGTGACATCAATTTGGTAATACTATGAAAAATTCCTGGTTTACTCTGCTTAAATGGACTAAAAGAACTATAAAAAAATTGCTAAAATCTGATATGTTTATTAACCTTATTTTTTTATTGTTTCCCTGGATTTTGGCGGAACCTATAAATCCTCCTCCTGGTAACATGATTATTTTGTGAGATAAAGTTATTTAGAGTAAGACACCAGACTAAAAAAAATAATCAGTTTTATAAAAGTAAGAACAGATCGTGTGATTGTCAAATATTCATATTGTTCTTTGATAAAATAATAAATAATTGGAAATTATGGACAATTTTCTGGTGCTAAAGGGAAAACAAATTAAAAAAACTGCTCAAATGCTTAATATTGTATGTAATATTGTATGTAACAGAGATCTCTGGCGCAGACAAGCACTTTTCTTGACGCAGCAGCTAACCAAATACAATCATCTGTTGCTTTCTGGCACAAGCATAAAAACAATGATTTATCTGAACCAAAACGTAAAGAAACAAAAAATATAATTCTTCAACAAAATCTAATATACCTAAAACGAACCTTTGGCCAACCGTGGTGGCCGACCCGACATTCTAAATAAAATCAATGCAACCAAATAGATCTAGCATTTTTGTTAGAAGAGACTCTTCGAGTAGCTCCCCTATTTTTTTCTTACCCTTACTCCTATGACTATATTTTGTGGTTAATGCTTTATCAAACTTGATAACGCAAATATTAAAATGACCAAAATCATTATGGAAAATCAAATCAAAGTATTGAAGAGAATGTGTCTTTCCCTGATAAGCTTATTGAGTCAGATGAAACTACCATTCATTAATTCTAGTTGTTAATAGATAAATATTTTCTTATCTGATTTTATGATATTACCTACCATTAGTAAATATTTATTAAATGTGTATCACCTAATGTTAATGATACTAAAAGCATATCAATATAATAGGAAACCATCATAATTAATAGTCATAATATTGCATTCATATAAAAAACTGGAATATGCAATTACATGATTACAAACTCGTGTGCACTGATTTGTTTTGATTTGCTAAAATGACCTTAAACTGTGAGCCAGCGTACAACGATTATAAAAATTACAGGAATTAAGTCATGGAGTTTGAAAAGTTTATTCATATAAGTTCAGCACAAAAAATTAACAATCAAACTCAACAAAATCAAAACAATAACAATGAGACTTAGTTAACTAACCTGTTGAATGCATCTTCGTTGAATTCTTCTTCGTTTGATTCAATTTCTTCATCGACTTCTAGATCTTCATACGATCTATTATCTAGATCGTCCTGGTCATTATTATTGTTTTGTTGCTCTCCAGCCGCCATTGTGTTAGCGGCAGGTGAGCTGCTGATCGATGTCATATCAGAGTCATCGTCGCAAACTGCAAGAGTATAAGCAGTTCCCCTATTTAACATATTGTTGTTTTGCGCTATGGCACTATTACTCTCCTTATTAGTACTACTATTTATAACATATCTCTCTCGTTGAGAGCTAGTATCGAAGTGTTTAATACCATTCTGATTATCCTCCCCGCTGCCATCTCCCCCTGAGTATGGATTTGTTGTTGTTGTTAAATCGCAATCATTCCATGGTACAAATCCTGGAGCATTACCTTCCGGTTCTAACGTAAAACCATAATGATCCATCTTAATTTCTCGTTTTTGTTATTGTCGTCGTTCTTCTTTAAATAATTAATACAACTCTAAATTATTCGTTATTGTGTTTACGTTCGTATTACAACATATTCGGTGATGAAAATAGTTAATTCTCGTTTTTCTGTTTTTTTATTATTATCTTTTGACAACACATAATCTCAACAATAACATAAGTTTGCTGTTTTTTAATCTCACCTATCTAAACTATTCCATGTGGACATCCCAAAATTAACTAGCTCCATTTTGTCAGCACTCTTTTGACTTCCTTCTCATCGTCAGCTTAACATTTGACATTGATCCACAGCAGTTAAAAACCACTTTCGCTTATCTATAATATAAGGTTCTTTTGTTGCGTTGTGTTGTTGTCGTGTTCAAAAATTCATATTATTTCTATAAAAAACAAACAGAAAATACATTTAATAATAACTGAGAGTAGAGTGTATTTAATAAGAGCAATCCTAAGTATTTGATTAAAATATCACTTGCGTAATATTTTAATCAAAACTGCTGCTCCATTGATGATAATAATCAGAACAGAAAATACAGGATCATATTTTCTTGTATCCACACATCACAAATTGATCCATGTATTAATTAAAAACGATCGCTTAGATAATCTTTTTAAGTGTTTATTAATAATATTAATGGCCCTTGGTTCTTGATCTAATGTTGCAATACATGACATATTTTCGACCTGTTTTATAATTAACAAGAGTTTCTGATATCAGAGATGTCAGATAGAGAAATACGAAAGGTCGTCAGAAGCATAACATGATCTATAATTTTTTATGAATAAATACTTCGTTTGAACAAATGCTTACTTTTATTCTTCGATGTGAAATCAGCTGGACCTTTTTACACCCCTGAAGCGATAAACAATAAACAAATGGAAATACTTTTCTTTTCGAGATTTGTTCAATATTGACTGAAAAGCAAATCTTTTCGTGAAAGACACAAAAAGGAAGGAGGAGTGATGATATTCTGAAAAACTATTTTTCACTTTTTACCCTTTTCACTTTACTTTTTTTTTCGTTTTCATTTTTATCTCCAGTCTCTCATCTTATCAAAAATTTGTTTTTTGTTTTTATAATTTCGCAATGTAATAGTTTCTTAAACACGTGTTTATCGAATCTCGAAAACATTCGATTGACGTCGCGTGTCTAGACGTCTCTTTAAAAATAATATTATCTTTAGAACAAATGGTTTACAAAATATGCAAAATAATCTGTCGTTTTTCAGCCACAGTACATCAGCAAGATTTTAAAGGAACTTTTTCATCATTTTCGTTTTTTCTTTCTTTTTTATCATCTTTCTCTTCCTTTTTTTGTATAAAAAAATGGGATTACAAACCCGCCAAGAAATTTCTCGAATATCTCTTTCGGCCGATGGTAAAATTACTCAAAAGATTCTTTTTTTTTAAAGAAAAAATTGTGAAAATTCCAGAACTTACCGGAACTTAAGAGACAATCCTTTTTAATTTCATGTAAAATTGCATTATTACATAGGGAATTTCAAACATTCATTGAAATTTTATAAAAATCGCAGAAATTCGGCGTAAAAGTCTCGAAAATCTCAAAACATTTTTAAAGATTTCCCTTTAAAAAAAAAAAGAAGCAAAGAGAAGTATACACTTTTTTACAAAGAATAAAAGAATCCAAGATAAAATTTGACAAAATATTGAGGATATGCTTTTTTTATTTATGCAGTTTTATTTATAATTTTGTAAAAAATGACTAAAAATTGAATAAAAATCAAAATTCTTAGGGCATAATTTTTAATTACCTTTCTACATGATGTGTATAAATTAGGATGAGAAAAGTTGAGAACATTTATCTTGAACCAAAAACCCTTCTTCTCATTAGTTTTGTGTCATAACAACTCCCAACGATGATTAATACATATTTGCCTTGGGTGGAAATTTTGTAAAATTTTGTAAAACAGACTACGCTTTTTTTTTATAAGAAAGTCGAGATTTCGTTTATAAATAAACACTTTCTTAAGAAATGGGCCATTTTATTTATAAAATCTTTCTTACGACTTTCTTA
>JAUKPT010003216.1:0-12298 GCA_032273505.1 Nanomia bijuga
GTTTGAATTTTAATAAATTGAAAATTTAAGACAAGTAACATCCCTCCTCTTAAACTAGCCCCCCCCCTTCTTGGAATCTCCCCCCCTTCCTACAGCATATTTACCAGCCCACTATGCCCACTATGGAATATCTATCAAGATATTACACCTAACTAGCCTTGGTGTGTTCGAATTTAAATTTAACTTGCAAATTGTCAGTAAATTTACTGTTTGCTTGGTTGAAAATAACATCAGCAAGCCTAAGGTTGGTTTACTTCAACCAATAAAATGAAAAATTTAATAACAATTTGTAGAAAGTACTTAAGAATATGGAACAAATACAACACCAAAATGATGAGAAATTAAAAAACTAAATTTAGTACAAAATGGCTTTACTTCAGGGATTAAAAAGACAAGTTAATCAAAAATCTTCACAGAATGTAATACTATAGCTTGCAGTATGTAAAAGGTAGCTTGAAAAGGATTTTTGCAGTGGGCATTAATGATAGACAATAGTCGAAAATATCTGACATTAAAGCAGGTTTACGTTCTTCCATATTCTTCATTGCACTGGAAGTGCTAGTTTTGTAATTTTTTTTGTTTAACGTTGTGTATAAAGGACCTCCGCCCTCCCCCATCCCAAAACGTCTAAAAATAAATGGACCCACTCCCTCCCCCAATTTAGGGATGTCTTAAATTATGGTCTCAAAGCACATTCCTCCTATAGAAATGCACGAACCTTTCTTGTTTTGTTGTGTTCAGTTTTGTTTATATTCAACGAGATCTTTATGATATCAACGTTGTCTAAAGTACAAGGTACAAAGATTCATAGAACTCGTAACTCCAGATGAATCCCTGTTACTTATAATGCAGTGTTTTAAGATTTGGTAAACCCTTTAATTGCTGAACACCGTGAGAAGTTATATCTGTACGTCTTATGATGAGAACAGTCAACAGTTCCAAATGAAGTAAAAAGAAGATACCAAGATCATTTGCATAATTGCCAGAGATATCGAGCAACCGAAGAGAAGTTAGTTTACAAATACTCGAAAGATCATAATTGAAAAGACCGCAAGAAGCAATGTGAAGTTCCTGGAGTGACTCAAATCTGGCAAGAGCTCTGCCTGTAATCTTGAAGCATTGATCAATGTTGAGTTTGGTTAATCCCTGTGCATTATGTAAAGAGGAAAGACCTGTATTATCAAGAGAACAGCATCCAGATAGATTTAAGTCTCTCAATTCTGTTAGTTTCCCTATTGACGAAAATCCAGCTTCCTTAACATTACACCCTGATAAATTGAGACTTTTCAAATAATTTAGAGAATGAATTTGACACAATCCCAAGTCATCTATGTACGGAGAGTCTATGCGTAGACTACGTAAAGTACTCAACTGACATAAAAGAAACATTCCTTCGTTAGTAATCTTTGATTGATGGATTTCAAGCTTCCTTAGTTTTTTAAGCGATTTGAAATAAGCCACAGTAAAATCAGTTGCACAATCTATTTGTAGAGACAACTCTAAAAGATTTTCCAGGTAGCTTAAATAAATAAAGCTATTATCACTTATGCCATGTCCAAACCCAGGGGCACATATTTGTAAAACTTTTAACTGCGTTAATTGTTTACATATAAACTGCACGGCAAAATCATCCAAAGAACTACCTCCGATTCTCAATTCAATCAAACGATCTACTTTACTAAACATTTTTAAAATGTCATTTGGAAAAAAATTTGTTTGTAGCACTTCTAAGCGAGGACTTCGTTGCAAAATCGTTGAATAGTTTGTGTAAATCTTATCTGTCATTGATTTCTCATTGGGACCATACCAAATATGGGCGTCTGTAACACACAAGTGTTTTGTATATTGTAACAAGTCAAGCTGCTGCGTCAAATCATGCTGAACCAAGTCTCGACTGGAAACGGAGAGTGATTTCCAAAGGTAACGTTTCAAACACTCTGCATATAGTGTACAAACACATACAAGATTTTTTATATCTTCAAGTTCACAGTACTGGATTATTTTCTCCTGGATCTCAAGAGCAAAATCTAACAGCATAATAAAGACTGTTTCTGTGCTAAAAATAAGATAGCGAAAGATTGTCGCCAAATTATGGCTAATTCAATCTTTTGATTGGTTGCAAATCACATCATCAAGATAATGAATGGTCTATTCATGTAGAAGCGTTTTTATCAATTGTAACAATAGATTGAACCACTAGGCTTCCTGATGCTGTGATTTCTAACAAAATTAAATGGCTAAAATAGCCATTGCTTTAAACTAATGTGTATCTTTTAGGGTTCATTTTAAAACTTTGTCTAATTTAGACTATTGATTCGTTTAAATATCATCAAGATTTTGATTGGTTCATTTAAAAATGTCACAATTTGATTCTTGCTTAAAGTCAAATATGATGATATCATTTTCAAATTATCTAATCAGAATCTTGATGTAATATTCAACCAACCAATAAACCTAAAATAGAAAAACTTTTGAGATGAAAAATTTCAGTTCTAAAGTTTTAAACAGAGAAAACATAATCAACAACATTTAATTGCTATGACTTCTTTTTATCATAACTTAATGTTGCATATCATTTAGACAAAAATATACACATCCATTTTGGGACTGTATACAAATTTAAGGTAAATTCCTTGTTTCATTCGTTAAGAATAACATCATTAAGACTCTGATTGGTCCATTCAAAAATATCATCATTAGGTTTAGTCTTGAGAGAACATCAAATAGTGAAATTTTGAAATCAACCAATAAGTATCTTCATGATGTAATTTTCAACCAATGAAATGGAAAATTTAAATATAATATGCACATCCATTTAGGACAGACACTTAGTACTTGTGGTGTACTATTAACAACATTTTATTGATACTTATAAGAACTGGAGGAAACCTCACAAAGAAAAGAAATTAACAAGAACATACATGTAGTGTTAAAACAATATATAATATACAAACATAGTCAAAAGAATTTTGTAGCTCCTAAAACATTGGAAATTAACAAAGAGAAATACAACAATAACAAATTTGCATAGTGTTAAAACAAAATGTGACATACAAACATAGCAAAAAGCATTTCGCATATCCTAAATAACACTGGAACTTAACAAAAAAAAGTAACAATAGATGTAGTGTAAAAACAATATATAATAAACAAACAGTCAAAAACAATTCGGAGCTCCTAAATAACGCTGGAAATTAACAGCAACAAAAAATAAGAACCAACATATTTAGTTGGTTGGCTAGCCCAATCAGTCCTTCTTGCTTTTACATTGTTACAGAAGCTGTAAAGAGCTAGGCAAGAAACATTTAAGGACTAGGAGGAATGGGCTTTGCAGAACATTTCCAGGACGTGTCATCAACCCTATTAAGGAAGAGACTTGAACAATGAATACTTCAATAGAGCATCTCTCTCTCACCTGTCATAATTTATAAAGTAAGAGAGACAGAGAAAACAAAACAAAAAAGAATTAAAAAAAGTGGTGGTAGAAATTATTAGCAAGGCCTAGTCTGAAAATGGAAAAAGAATGCCTGCCAGGGCTATTGAAATAAGTTGTGTAAGCTTCCCTCTTAGTGTGTAAGGTGGCTCATTTCTATGAGGAAATATCAGAGATCTGCTCAGACACAGTTGTAATTGAAACACTAAGTAGGGGGATAATTTCAAACTAAGTTAACATCAAAGACCTGGAAGGGAAAAAAATGGTTGATAGAAATTTTGTTGATGAGATAACAAAGATCTCTTCGAACCAAAAATATGCCAGCTTTTACAAAAGTAATACTTGATCAGAAAAAAAGATCCCCCTTATCAGAAACCCACCACGCTCAATAAAAACAAAATAGTCAAAACTTAATGACTTATTCATATTGATATGAATAAGTCATTAAGTTTTGACTATTTTGCACAATCAAAACTTTCTAAACTTTCCTTTTATTTTTGCATAAATTACCACCACCCAGGTATTATCAATCCAAGAGGACCCCTTTTTTTCGTATTTTTTACCACATTTTGCCACTTTACCCAAAAAAAACAGATTTCATTGCAAGAAATCCATCTTCGTTGCATTCTTTCTACTATTGACCTCATGCTATGTTTAAGAAAGATATCATGACTCATCTCATGTTATTCAAAAAAAAGGAAAAAGAATTGGGAATGGGTAGAAAGGGAGTAGAAAGGAACAGGGATAATGATAGTAAAGCAGTAGGAAGGAATGTAATAGTAATAATAGTCTAAATCCAGTGTCATCCCTTAAAAGAAGAACCAGTCTAGATCGAGAGTAATTTACAAAAAGACATACCAACATAAAACATAATGATAGAAATAATTATAACATTAACACCAGAATGTGAGGAAAACAGTTGGCGGGTGGGTCCAAAAAAATAACAAAAATATTATTATATATTGAAAACCCAAATAATTTTGCACCATTTGGACAACCATAAATTCTTACCTAAAACCTTTTTTATATTTATTATCATCGCCATTATCACATTTGTTGGCATTTCCCCTTTCTCACAATTCCAATTTTTCTTTTCTTTTTACTATCTTCATTTTGTGAATAATTGCCAAAATAAATCAAGGACCATTTAATTATAAAGTAGCACTGGAAGCTTCAAGAATGTGAACAATCTTGAAGAATAACCTCCAATTCACATCCACTTTTGTCAAACCAGCATTCATGATTAAGATACAATAGTCTTGAGTAAGTGCTTTTGATATTTGCAACCAATAGAATGTAAACTAGTAACTAATATTCTTCATATAGTAACTCAATCTCATTCAGCACACTTACCAAACCATTGAAGTTACGATTTAACAAACTTTGAGATTTTAATCTGTCTAGTTTTAAAAGTAAACGTATAAGACAAGACATGATTTTTTCAAAATTGGTAACCTTAGAACCGACTTCTTCATTTGGCGATGAACTGTAATAAATATCTTTAGAATTTGAAAGTATATCCCCACTGATATCTCTTTGACTTTTTTCATTAAAGGAATTTAGATCACCTTGCGACTTTATCAGAATATCATTTCCAAGTTGTATCTCATCATTAATGATGCTAACAAATTCATTAAAACTTTCTTTAACAGTGTGTAAATAATGAGTGAGATATGTTAAAAACAATCGCGATTCAGATGATATTAGCCAATCCAGAAGAACATTTTCGTCGTACGCAACATGATGGAGCAGTCTGCTGAAGAGAATATGCGGATTCATGCACAACGGAAGTGTTGAACAGGAATTCCTGAGAGAACAGAAAAGTTCAAGTAACACAGACAATATGTTGATCAGCAAGTCATCTTGTTCAATAAAAATATCTAACAGTTCCACACTACTGGTGTTGTCCACAGTACCACCATTTTCTGGTTGAAATGCTTGAAGGAGATTTAAAATGGATGAAAGATACGATTCAGCAAATCCTAGGTGTATCTCACCTGCCACAATTTTTGAAAGTGTTTGTAACAAGAAGAGTATCAGTTTTCTCCCTACTGTGTCATCAAATGTGAAAATTTTATCAGATAAAACTTCATCTAACGGTCCAACAAAATCAGCTTGGATTAACTTGAGTTCAGATTGAACTTGAAAACTTGTTAAACAAGAACACATTTTATAGCACAAAATTTTGCAATAAGATGAAATCTTTGAATTTTTTATGATGGTACTGACAAAGAATATCTTATTCAAAGATTTTAAACCCAATCTCCACAAAATACAGCAGTGAGTATTGGTAAAGTAGTCTCCTATTCTCATGAATAACTGGATGAATTTAAAAAAAAACTTCATTAGAGAGATGTAAGAGTGAGAAAGTTTATGGATAAAAAAATCACCTGTTAATGTTATACCATTCTCAGTTGAAACTAATAACTTTGTATAAATCTTCATTAACAATAACATCACATACAAAATAGACAAAAACTGTTTCATATTTGAAGATGAATAGTTACCATAGTTACTAGAGTGCTGAGAAAAATGTTTTGTGATCAATTTAACACCACCAAGTATGAATGCAGCATGTGCTGATTCTATATGCAACATGTTACCAGATTCACTATTTCTTTTATTACAATAATTAAATGCCTTTAAAACGAATTCTAACAATTTCAAATCAAAACATTTTGGAAATTCCAAATGATGGTATGTTTTAAGCAAATTTGTTAAGATTTTGAACGAAAGAAAAGAAACCATCTCATCATCCATCGATATAAGTTTCAAAATCAAACCAATGGAGTCATCATCAACTTTTACAGACACGGAGTTTCCATTTTCAAATTCAGATAATAGTTCAGAAAGGATTACCAATATATCATCTTGCTCAAAATGAATGCCACCATTTGCAACATACTTTAGTGAATCAAATTGTATATCTATCTGTGACATGATTGGTACTCTGGCGGCATCGTTGTCAGTTGTCAGCATGACAGTCTCTATGCACTTTCTTGCCAAACAATATAACATATATTATAGTAGTAGTAGTATAGTAGTATATATTTCTGTTAAAAAAAAGGCTAAGCCTGTAAGTACAGACTCATAACATACAAACAAAATAATCATAAAATGTTCTTAAAGGAGAACATATTGTTGTTCTTCCCGTTTATCAAGGTTGTTTGTGAATGCAATAACTGAGGGCGAGTCAATGACTGTATTATGACCGTATTACAACCATATTATGTCTCATGACTGATGATGGTATATATACAAACAAAGTCAAAAGCATTTGAACACTGAACTTGGAAAATAAGATAAGGATGTTTTACCATACAATCTCACGTCCAATCTCCTCTTTGGTTTCTTGTTGACTGAAATCATTATTCTTAGTAAATTTCTAAAACAGTGTAAAGAAACATGATTGTATGATAAATAAACCAAGGTAATTTTTCATGACATAATTACACATGCATCCCAACAGTTTATATTTTGGCTGGAAGGGGCTGGGATAGGATTTTTTTGTGAAAAACAGAAATACAACAAAATAAGGTCAATTATTAGTATATTTTAGCATTTTCTAGTCATTTTCTAGTCATTTTAAGCAGAATAAACAAATAATTTGTGTGTTTTAAAACATTCATTTTACCTAAAACAATCCTTTTCCACATTATTACCAATTTTATCTAAAATCATATATGTTGTCACAAAAAACGACACAAAATACCCCAAAAACAGGGCAACAAGGCAAGGGCAAAAATTTGGTGGCTGAGGCATAATCAAGGATTTTTGGCCATAATATTTACTATTGATACAGCCAATAATCAACAATGAAAATAAAAAACACTACTATGACATGGCCTACTGTATGTAACATAAGGCCCAGGTTTTTGATTATTTCCAGAAACAACTTTCCTACTCAGTTAAAGACACCAAACTCATATAAGCAAAAATAAGATTAAATATTTGGAACTCCAATGTTTATAACTAGCAGGAGTCAAGGGGAGAAATGGGCATGACCCAACTTTTCTCTACCCCATTTCCACCTTGATAGTGTAGAGCATGATTGCATTCATTAAGAAAAGAAACAACTTAATTGGACTCGAAATTAAATTTAAAAGATCTTAATGAATGGCCCAGTGCAGTGGTCAAGTTCTACCACCAATATCAACACTAAATATTGCACAGTCTGAGTTCAAAACCCAGTCTCGCCTATAATTTCAATACTTTAATTTCGCAGTAGTAGTCATTTTTTTTGCATTAAAGCAAAGATATCAATGATCTCAGTCAAAAGAATAAAAGAATTTCCAAACTAATTTTTCTTCCATGCATCATTTTCTACTAAATATATTTACATTATAAATTCCAAAAATATAAGCATTCAAAAATTTGTATTAAAATCATTAAAAAAACAATCAGCAATATTCTCAAAGTAATTTTCGGCTGTCTTCACTACATGCATAAAGTTATGCCAGCCACATAAAACATTAAACTAATATTTGTATATCAACACAACACACTTTAATCATCATGTTATGATTTCAAGCTATGTCTTATAAAATATCTGAGATACATAAAAGATTTCGAAGTTAAAAACTTCATCTTTCCCAACTAATTCACAGCATTTTAATACATTTTAACATGACAGCAAGGTTTACTATGCAATGTATTACTTTAAGAGATGAAACATCACATGTTAACACCAAAAGAAGCTCTCTATGAACATCATTTACATCACGCGAGATGCGAATCTTTTAGATAATCTTATAAATCCATTGTGATGAGTGATGTAATGCATAGTTCAACTAACTGGTACTATTGCTTGGTTGAATATTACATCATGAAGAATCTGGTTGGTTCATTTAAAAATGATATCATCATTTTTAACTTTTAGGTAACATCAAATTGTGACATTTTTAAATGAACCAATCAGATTCTACACGATGTAATATTCTACCAATAAATAGCCTAAATTAGTGATGAGTGATGTAATGTGTATTTCAACATTATGATGCAGCAGAAAACTTTGCATCAGTCAGGTACGAATCGAAGAGTACTTGCCGAATACTCCAATGAAGGTGTGAAAAATAATTACAGTAACTACTTTAGGCTACCGCAAATCAAAAAATTTGTCCTGTCTTGTAAACAAATAATTACCTTCCTTCCATACCAAAGTATTCTGTCAGATATTAAATGGCACAATTACTTTAGTAGCAATCACCTCTAACAGTCCATTCTTCTCAACCAAGTTGTATGCCTGTCACATTCTTTTATCTTGCTATTTTTGTGGGTACTTGCCGCTGATAGAGTAGGGCAGAATGTTCCAGAGCTGTATAAAAAAGTTAAGCTAAGTTTTCTTATGCAGATATTCTCAAAGATATTATCATTTAAGTTTTGCTATGATTAGGGACTATTCATGAATTTTAACTGCTGTAAGAGTGCTCTTCTTTCAGCGGATTTGATGTCCACCAACAGTTGTCTCTGAGTGACTCGTATTCTTACATCCCCTTTAAGAATTTCAATGTGATGAACCTTCTGTATGCTGTCTGACATGAGCATCAAGTAAAGAAATATAGGTGGTGATGGCGAGAAAACCATACCCCAAGTCTCTGAAGCACTCTGTAGGACTCCAGGTTCGACTAACTGGGGAACCTCTTGTGGTAATACTTGCATAATTTCTCATCAAGTTGTTGTACTAATGCCGGGCACAGGTTTACGGGTCACACCTGGTTATTTGATACTGTAAATACTTTGTAAGATGACTCTTTCATTCCTTCTAGTAAGCTTTCTTGCTTGCAAGTGAAACAGTACCCCCTGAATTATATTTCAACCCTTTTCCATTTACATCATTGAATTATCCTCTGTTCATGATTCACCTGGGGTTTATTGAGCTTACACCCCTTGTCTCTGACAGCCCATTCTCTTGAATCAAATTACGTCTTTTTAAGTCACAAGCCTTCTCATACGGTGGGCGAATGGGTGCTTGTGTTGGAGCGAGTTGAAAATATTCTTTCCCGTTGAGTACTAACGGGTACGTCATGTCTGAATCGTAAGAGTTCAAATCTCCACATGCAATGTACGGAACAATGCTGCGATTGATTCCTTCCAAGCTAAAATGAAAGAAAAAAATTGGGTTTAAGATATTTGTCACACATATATGTTTCGAAAAGATTTATAATCTGAGAAAAATTGAAAACAAACTTGGTAACACCTATTGAGTAAAAAAGACCATCTACTTAGTTTTCTTAGGGGTCAGAAAATGAAAATGATACCCTCCTCCAAAATTTTGGTAAGCCTTCCTGAAAAAAATGAGCCAAAATTATATGTTAAAAAAGTGGTGTTAAAATGATTTTTAGGCTTCGAAGTGTATTTTATTAGTTAAGTAGATAATTATCATCTTGAAATATCAACAAAAATAGAACAAATCGCACCAAGATTAGAAATATGCATTGCACATGTACAATCAAAATTTATTCATACTAGCAAATAAATTATTACAAGCCATATAAAACATGAATTTAGAATATAACATCCAAACTCACTTTATACGTTATATATGTAATCTTATATCCTGAGAAGTCATAATACTGCTTGCTATGTCTGGTGTTGCAATATAGCTTATACATCAATGATCTTATAAATGATATTGCAGTTAATACAGCCTTGATTATTTGTCAGCATTACTGATCAAGAGTAAACAACTGATTTGATTGATTGAAAGTTATGTCATCAAGAATCTCATTGATTCAATTATAATTGTTATCAGCAATTTTAGTTTTCACAAACCATCAAAATGGTGACATTTTGAATTCAACTAATCAGATTATTGATGATGTAATGATCAAACCATACATTTACCTATAATTATAGGACAATAAAGTTATGAACACTTTTACCACAAGAATATTATCAGTAATCAGCTGACGATTTGCTCATGTGATAAAATAATTTCAACAGAGTATGTGCTGCACTCAGGCAACCAAGCCATCACATATTGTCCAACTTGACCAACATATCATGTGATAAAGAACTACTAGGGCACATCCCTTGTTCACTATGCCAGATATTTAGTGAGAGGCTGGAAAAAGACAATATTCTATATTTCAAATTTATTCCTCATCAAACAACATAATTCTGTGTTAAAACTAGCTGAACCATATTGGACCCACTGAGTACATCAAGTTGTACAATATTGTGGAAAAGAAAAACTTAATGATATGATAATTTATGTCAACGTGACTAAATTTACGGCAATTTTGAACAGGAATTATTTTCAGCTCTATGACCAGCAGTAGCATTTAAAAATCATTTTTAGCTATATGATATGCAAAATTAGGAATATCTCATGATTCTAACTGGAGAAAATATTGCCCAAATTTGCCCACCCAGCTATAGTTCTGAAAAGGTCCACAGGAATACTGCAGGTCTGAATATTCAAAATTCCTCACTATGCCTTGCTCCACAAAAATTCAAAAGTTCGTTTCTGGAATATATATAATTTCTTGTTAAGAATAATCAAATATTGCAACAAATATCAAATATCAGATATTATCGCCAAATTTCGGCTATTTAAGCCGTTTGATTGGTTAGAAGTTACAGCATCAGAAAGCTGATAGGCTCAATACAATTCAAGGTGTCAAATTTCGATATCTAAAATGAAGAAAACATTTCGCTACATGAACCAATCTGAATCTTGATGATGGAATTTCCAACCAATCAAAAGATTGAATTAGCCATAATTAAGTGACAATCCCTAAGTTGATGTAAAAAAACAAAAAGTTACTATTTACTATTATTCAATAAAACAACCAAACAACGAAAACTGATGATCAAAATAAATTGGTTTGTGACAATAAGTTTTATGGGGAAAATCTTTTTTAATTGGAAGAAAATTACCTAGATTCATCAGTCTGATCAAAAACTTATATTTTGTTATTTTGTTATTTAGTTATTTTATTGTCAAATAATATTGTTAAAAATAATGAAGTGCAAAAACCATTTACATCCAGTTCCATTGAGTCCCCCAGTTTCCCTAAGTCCCTAAACCTAAACAAAAGAACATCAAGTCACTAAAACTATTTTGACTGACAACGTCTACCAGTTTATCAGTCAAACATGCTCAGCATATGTTTTTTATACTTGATCAAAACACAACGATAATATTTAGATAATAAATTAATGTTATCAGTTTACCAAGTTATGTATTAAGATATTCAAAGCATTTCTATCAACCAACATTATTCAAGTTATGTCCTCATTGATTCGTCTACTTATATTGACATAATAAAAACAGCATTTCTATTTCAAAAAGAGATTCACAATACTAGACTAATATCATAGAAAGGTACATATCTTGATTTTAGATAAAATAAAATGAGATAAACAAAATTAAAAAAGAAAATAGTCTATAAGAAGACAAACCTTAAAAATAGTATTCTCAGTAATTTTGAGATGTTCTTTCTTGAAGGTTTACACTTTTTGATCACTACAGTTTATCAGAGAAGTTAATACATAGAACATAAAACAACTTATGAGCAAAAATTCCATTGATTAAAAATTATGTTATCAAAATTCGCTTAAATTTCATCATGAGTTTCAATGAAATAAACCAATCGGATTCTTTGTGATGTAATTTTTACCTATCAATTTGAACCAATCAAATGGTAAATTTACCTAAAATTTGCAGACAATTTGCAACACCTGCCAATAGTGAGGGCTTGAAATAATCGAAGGCTAAAGATGAAAACCAGTTGTGTTTTTGAAAAAGCGGAAAAAAGGCATTTGCTGATGACTCAAATGGTACGAAACAGTTTGCTATAACATTTCAATACAATATACTAAAGTATGATGTACCAAATTGTATAAATGAAGTTACAGAGT